>JAPXFQ010001072.1:397500-554467 GCA_028564705.1 Apricaphanius iberus | reverse complement strand
TTTAAAGAAATCTGAACAATTAACTGATCTTCATTTCACAGCTTTATAGACAACCGGGCCTCTAGGCGTTTCTAATCTCTCCAATCAGAACATTTTCATACAGTGTCTTAGCTCTTATTGGCTGTCAGAAAATTATACAGTCATATGGGTGAGACGTCTTTTCTTAAAAGCTCATTCTGAATTTATGGTTTTATGGCAACACCCCAAATCTACAGACATCCTGTTTTTTACAGCTTGCAATAAAACTCACCCCAGAGTTTTATGACTTAAAAGCTTACCTGTATAAACAATAGTGACAGACCCATTTTTACAACCATCCAACTATATAAACAGTCTTTTACCTTCTGAATAATAAAAGTTTAAACCTTATGCAGAATTACCACAGGAACCAGCTCTGTTTTTTAGTCCATGAGGAAGACACTCCGTCTATTTTTAAGACTAGGCTTAAAACGTTCCTTTTTCATAAAGCTTATAGTTAGAATGGCTTAGGTTGTCCTGAGATATCGCTGTAGTTATGCTGCTATAGGCTTAAACTATTGGAAGACAGACTGATCACTTATCTCTGCTACTTTACTCTCCTACTACTCTCCAGCAGTATCTTTTGCTTTTATTTGTTTTTCTCTTCATGGAAGTTACACCTGGTCTTAGGGTTGCCAACCGTCCCTTAAAATACGGAATCGTCCCGTGTTTGACTATTAAATGTGCCGTCCCGTTATTAGTTCAAAACCCTACCTGGTCTGGTATCCTGCTCAGCTGTGATGCCTTAACATCATCCATGTTGTGTTATCAACTTTTTACTTTCTTTAACACAGAAAGTACACTTGCCTGCAGGGCTTCATCATTCACATCCCCCAAGGGTGTCTCTGCCGTGCTTTGTTGCAGCATCTGGGACTGGGCCAACATTAGCATGGAGAGAGAGTTACCCATCCGAGCCATATGCGCCGCGGTGTCATAGGCCACGGCAACGGACCCTCTCCCTCAAAGCCTCGTCTGGTGATAGGACCAGTGAGGCTATACAGTGGTCCACGGAGGACATGTGGTCCAGACCATGGGCCCCCGGACTGC
Source organism: Apricaphanius iberus (assembly GCA_028564705.1). Classification (NCBI taxonomy): domain Eukaryota; kingdom Metazoa; phylum Chordata; class Actinopteri; order Cyprinodontiformes; family Aphaniidae; genus Apricaphanius; species Apricaphanius iberus. Next base: position 553,402 of record JAPXFQ010001072.1, on the reverse strand, counting down.
GCATGGATGCCAGGTTCCTCGCATCCCTACCCGGGTGGGAGACCTGCCTGGGGACCGCCCAGCAAAGCTTCAACTCCTCCAGAAATGCCGGTGACAGCGGGACCTCAAATGCAGGAGCCGCGGGAGCCCAGCTAAAAAAGGGGTTCCCTATTGGGCGGCCTGCAAGGGTGTCGTCCAGCCCGATCCTGGCCAAGGCTGCCCTAAAAGTTGCCTGCAACGGGCCCGGTGCCTGCCCTGGGTCAGAGCTCACCGACCCCGGCGTGAGGACTCGGAACCCTCATTGCCCCCCACATTCTGGGGCTCTGACCGCTGCCCCCGGTGACCTGGAGAGCGGTCCGGGTCAGCTGTGAGGGACTGGAACTCTGAATTGGAGGCCCTCATGGAGATCATGTCCTCCGAATCACCCCCCTGACTACCAGGTCCTGCCCGGGAAGGCTGGCATAGGAGCTGGGGGCCCCAGTAACGCCTTCAGCTGCTCCACTTCGGCTCTTAGAGAGTTCAACTCATGAGGGATGCTGCTGCCGTCCCGTCTTCGCCTTTGGGACATCCCCCGCTGGCGCGGCACGCCTCTTGGATCACGGTTGGGGTATACCCGACGGTGGCAGATGGGATGCGAAAACCAGGCTTTCCACCTGGTGCAGCCTGTCCTCCCTCACTGACAGCGGTAGAATGCCACAATTCATACCCGGGTCAGTGAGGGCCTCTTTGAGGTGACCAACGCCCAGACACCTGGGAAAGAGGTCATGGCCGTCCTCCACCTGGAGATCGGCCCCACACGACATGCACGCCAACATTCCTGCAGATGAGGGCAAGAGCAACACCAGGGCACGAAATTCAATAAAACTGAAGAGTGCGAATCGGACCCCCGCACAGACTATAGGGTGCTGTGCGCCCGCCAGGCAATCCGAGCGAGAGCTCTCGTACAATGCAGAACGCGGTCGGAACCTCAGGCCACTTACCTGTTAGCATCAGCTATCCGCTCTCCTTCGTCCGGAGAGATGCGCCAGCTAATCACCAGCTATGGAAGGGGATGAGCCGTCTCTGTCGACCCGCTCACCTTTTCCTGCTACAAACACAGAGAGAACACGCATCAACCACAGCTGTAGAGGGATACGCCGTTACACACAGAAACGAGCTTACCTCTTTGAGGACCTGAAAATCAACAAGTGCCGAAACACGGTACTTACCAGCAAAAAACGGCAGGTAACCCGCGAGAAGATCCAAGAGGCCGGATGTAGCCCTGCGTGCTATTTATAGACTCACGCCCACATGGGCTACGGGTCGCTACGCGACTTTTTTAACATTTTAACTCGACCTGCGGGGAGCACGAGGGTACATATCAACTCTGTTTATATTGCCAATAGCATAAAAAATAATCCTTTAATTTAAATTACTAACATGATTAAAAAATATATATAATATAATGGTTAATAATATTACTTTTCTTTGTTTTTACTGATGTTACTCAGGTCTCGTTTGTTTCTGTGTATTACAAACTTACTTATGATAAAAAGAAGTGTTTGAAAAATTAATTCATTTATTTCTTAGTTAAAATTAATTCATTGAAGAATAACAAAATGACTGGGGACGCACTTAAAATATATTTTTTACATTATGTATTTTTTTATCGATAATTATCGATATCGATTAATATGACTATTTTTCTTTATCGATATGCTTGTTTTTGTATATCGTCCAGCCTTATTTCTTACCTTTAACTTTCTGTTAACCTAAATGTTATCTGTTGTATTTTAATTGTGTTAAATTGTATTCATTTTATTTATTTTTGCTTTCCTTTTTTACATTATTTTAGTGTCCATTGATCTTATTTTATTTAGTTTTATTTTCATCCATCCATCCATCCATCTTCTTAACCGCTTATCCAATTCAGGGTCACGGGGCAGCTGGAGCCTATCCCAGCAATTATCAGGCGTTAGGCAGGGTACACTCTGAACAGGACGCCAGTCTGTTGCAGGGCCAACACAGAGAGACAGACAACCATTCACACTCACATTCATTCCTAGGGACAATTTAGAATGATCAATTCACCTATCATGCATGTTTTTGGACTGTGGGAGGAAGCCGGAGTACCTGGAGAGAACCCACACATGCACGGGGAGAACATGCAAACTCCATGCAGAAAGACCCTGGACCGGGATACGAACCCACGACCTTCTTGCTGCAAGGCAACAGCGCTAACCACTGCGCCACCGTGCAGCCCTGTTTTATTTTCATTTAATGTAAATTTTTTTTCACTTAGATTTGCTTGAATTATGTTTTACTTTGTGGCTAATTTAATTTATAAGTATATTTTATAAATAAATGTATTCTTTATTTCTTTACACTTTTTATTTTGTTATTTTTATTTACTTTGATGTTGTGGATTTTGTTTTACTTTTATTTTCTTCATTTCTTGTATTATCTTATCATCAAATCCTTTTATTTTAATACGCTTGACTCTTTTACTGTATTTTTGGCCATGTTTTTTTATATTTTTTTAAAATCCTTTTAAAAGGACCTGCCTGATTCAGTTCACCTCACAAACATCTAATTTCAATCCTGATTCTTCAGCCTCTACACACCAAAACAAGTCAAACTTTTCCATTTAAGCTCCAACCAACGAGGATCACCTCTGGTCTCATTTATCACAGCGTGTTGCCCAGTGGAGAAAGCAATTCTTTAAAAGTTTAAAGGCTTCCCCACCCTGACACATTACAGCTCCATCACTTAGTGGCTGTCTGTGTGAGGACGGATGGCCAACATTCGGCTCCCTGCCTTCAGGCCCCTGCAGCAGGAGGCCAGCTGCTGACAGTAAGTGGTTGCCACTCAAGGTGAAAGCACTGATTTGTTCTTCTGTGTTAAGGAAAAACACTTCATTTAGCTCACATCACCTCATGTTTACTCTGGTATTTAATGAATGATTGAATTCTATCTATCTATCTATCTATCTATCTATCATCTATCTATCTATCTATCTATCTATCTATCTATCTATCTATCTATCTATCCATCCATCCATCCATCCATCCATCCATCCATCCATCCATCCATCTAATCAAATAGGATCAAAATTAGTTTTATCCGTTTTAACCATATTTATTAATTAAAAAGGCAGATATTTATCTCTGAAGACTCTTTATATTAAATAAATCATATGTAGACAGGTAGTTTATGCCATTTTTTTGCTTAATGTTAGCAAGCCATTTGCCAAAAACATCATGATGATCTCTAGGACAATTGGGAAAATATTCCGTGGATTGCTGAGACAAAGTGAACCTTGTGGAAGGGTGTACGTCTCGTTACATTTGGTGTAAAAGCAACACATCACTTCAGACCAAGGACATCCAATCCATGGTGGTTGGATAGTGATGGTTATTGCTTTGCTACTTTAGGACCTGAACAAAAATTGTTTGTCTTCTGACCAAAGAAACAGATTTCGAACCCAGGTAGAAAGCTAATGCACTGAAAAATAAATAAATAAATAAAGGTCAGGGAAACAGAAGAAGGTCGCTACAGGGGGGTACCGTAAAAGGAGGAAGATATTTAAGCTATTTCTATGGCAGCTAAGTGGCTTGGGAAAATGAGGAGAACTACAACCAGGACACCATTAGTAGTGTTTAGGATGATGCTAAAGGTTTTGTCTTAGTTGAACCACAAAACCAGCTAAATTGATCTGACAACAACTGATGAAGCAGCCGTTTCCTTGCAACTCCAATTTGCGCATTTTCAATGTTTTTTGCAGATAATTTCACTTCTTATTTTTGGGAACAGAACATTCGGTATGGTACAGAGGTCTACCGAGTTTCCACACGGAAGCATTACTGCCTTGCACTTTTGCCAGCATCAAATGCAAATCTGCAAACAAATAAGGTCTAGCCTCACGCTAGCCAAAGTTATGACCGACAACTTTTCTAAGGGAAAGAAGGCACTTGAATGTCTACTTCCGTTGTAAAATCATCCTGTTTGCGAACACTTCAGTGTTGCGAAACAAGTTTTCATGGTAACCGGTTACACACATTGGTAGCTGCTGTTAGCTTTTTTTTTTTTTTTTTTTTTTTTCTTCTCTTTTTTTCTTTTTTTAATGTGTCCTGTCTAGCAGTACGCTACTCAGAATTGGTGTCTGAGTACCAAGTACAAGCCCAACAGTTTTACTTTCCCAAGCAGAGTATTACAGCTTCGCTGTAGTACGCCACTTGATGTATATGTATGAAAAATCTTTATTAGTGATTACTGTGGGTTCAATTTCCTGACGTCATGGACATTAAACTGAGACAAGAAGGGAGAAAGGAAGAAGGTGAAGAAAAGAAACCGGACCAACAGAGGGGCGAACCGACGACACAAGACAGGGAGGCAAATAAAGAACACAAGAAAACATCCCAGTCCTCCACCTCTGCCGGACGGCAGAGAAACAGTAATACAAAACAAAAACAACAAACTGTACAGAACCAAACCAATAGTTCGGATCTGAGTAGAATAAACAAAGAATTACTACATTCACTACACACAAGCATTGATTAATGAACATAATACAAATGTTTCTGGTAAGCTCCTGTGAACAACTAACTAATGATGATAACCTCAGCTTAAGATATGTCCGTCCTCACCTATGTCCCCACACCTATGTGTGTGCGAGCATGCAGGTCTGAATAAGGTTTCCCCATGCAAGTGATTGATAGCTGGTGTAAGGAACCGTCAATCCGTCCTACAGGAATCGGCACAGACATGGAGGAGGCAAGAGATGTATGCATCCAGGGTCCCACAGAGTACAGAGTCCACAGGCGGATCAGCGCAGGGTCGATCACCCACCAAGAGAGGAACAGATGGAAGCCCCAGGGGAACACCCACCAGCCGCAATGCTGGGGCCCGAGAGATCGCAGTGACGAGCCCACGGGCTCCGCCGGTAACCGGCTACGCCAGGGCGGGCCCGGACCAGGAACCGGAGGCCACGGGGACCAGGGGCACCCCAACCAGGGACCAGCCGACAAGGGCCCCCCGCCGCCGCCGCAGGCAAGGAGGACCCGCAGCCAACCGACGGACAACACACGCCGCCGCCACCCCGGACCAATACCCACCGCCAACAACCCGGCCCGCCTCCACACATCCACACGCCAGGGAGCCACAGCAAGAGCCACAGCGGATGTACGCCCTCCCCAGGCCGCGCCCAGCCGGCACCTGGACATCCAGATCTTCCAGCTCCAGGGTCCAGATCCCGCCCCACGTGGGGCGCCAAGATCAGGGGCCCAGCCAATGCCGGACAGCCCCACCAGGTGAACAGACCAGCCAGCTGAAGTCCTGGAACCGGCAGGAGGACTGGGCGCCAGGCACGGTCCCCACCGATCCACCGGACGGCACCAACCTATTCTACAACCCCGGCACCCCCATAAGAGGTGCCCCAGTCAATCCAAGGAGGACATCGGCCCGAAACAGCGGCCGCCCGACACACCGGACCACCCAGGACCCGCCCGACATGCACCAGGACCGAGCCGGGCCGCAACCGGGACCCCCAGCCCCATGCATCGAGAGTCATCATCAACCAGCGGGCAGGAGCAACCATCACCGACGGGGAGTGACGGGGAGGGAAGAAGATGCATCAGGCCAGAGAGCAGCCAAACACCCAACCTGACAGGTAGACATAGACAGACAGAGACACTCATACGTACCCTCCCTCTCATGTGTACACATTCTTACAAATACAGGACATACGAAAAAAGGACGCTATACCCTCATTCATACCCCCCATACGTACACTATACTCCATACTCCCAGGCCCAGGGACAGACGCCCCAGTAGAGAACCCTGCCCCTGCACCCAGGAGACAGACCCCTTTGCCCACCAGGACGGGGACAAGTAGACCGCCAAGGCCCCCACACCGGCAAGAGCAGCCCACCAGCCCAGGACCCCGACCAGACGGCGTGATGTTCTATCCGGGCTCCGACCCCTGATGGTCCAACGAACAGGGGTGTGGAAAGACCCCCCAGCCTCTCTCCCCCAGCTCAATGTGGTGTTGTTGCGTGTTGTTCTAATGTGCACTTAAAACAGAGGGGGGGGACATGGGAATACTGCCGGGTACCCCCATCTCCCCCCCCGGGCCCTCAGTGTCTAGATGCGTTTAACCAGTGGGTGCCGGCACCACAGGCGAGGCCCCCACAACGGGGGGGTCTTCGGCCACACCAAATCGGGACCCAGGCCGCCACCGGGTAGCGAAGACGGAAGCTCCATCCCGCACCCCAGTGACGTGCCCACGTCCCAAGGCCTTGTGAATGGTAGAATGAAGGAGCAGGTGGACAGAGGCATGGGGATGGGGAGAAAATAACTGGGGTGACCATTGCCAACCCCAGGGAGCCAGCTCCCCTGCTGACTCCAATAGGCACCCCCGTTCGGCCCGATCCACCAGGGGTGGGAGGCCCCAGCACGTCCAGTCGGGGCCCACGGCAGCGGTACCGCCGAGCCCCATGGGGGCCCCGGCAATCCACCAGCCCCCATGCCAGGGGCATACCTAAATCCTCCCCAACATTCACACTGCTAACAAAACACATGTCACTAGACACCCAGGTTGAGTTTAGCCCCCCCTCACCCTCAACGCCCTCCCCCCTCCCGTCCCAAGCGCACCCCGTTAAAAAGAGCGCCTGTGCTAGATGGTAAAAAGCCTCCCCGCCAATAAGAGACGCCCCAGGCACCGCCAGCGTCCGAGGACCCCCGGGCCGAGGCCGGAACCCGGCGCACCACCGACTCGGGTACCCCGGACATGCCGCGCCAGGCCCGTGAGCAGACCGAAGTCCCGGGCGGCCAATCCCCAGGCCGACATCCTCTGGTAGCTGCTGTTAGCTACCATAGATGTTATTGCATAGCTGCCCTTGTTGGTGTCGTTTTCTGAAGGTAGCAATAAAGTTAAAGCAGACTGTATTTCTGACCGTAACAATGTGTGTTAAAAATGTTTGTTCCAGGAATTAGTCAGTGACATTTGCTTTGTTTTGCACCAGCAGCTGAAAGCTGAAAGGAAGGAGGTATCCCACATAAGTACTAAAATAAAGTTAATTTATTTAATATCTTTTGTTTTCATGCACACAAAAGGATTTAAAAGGTCAAATAAAAGTAGACAATATGGAAGCAGGAGAAACTCCAGGTAAGAGGTAGCTGCTACTCTGCTGTGGTGATTAAACTATCAGACTAAACAGTGCGTTGTAATCCCTAACCTGTAGAACTTAGCTCTAAATGTGTCTCAAAATGCAAAATGCTTAAAGCTTTTTTCCCCCCACAAAAGGAAACAAAATAAAGGTGGATAAAAAGACAATGCTGCTGGTAGGATTAATTTATTCAGCTTTTTTGTGCATCTGCAAACAGGAAGTGCTAATCTGCTCATTGAGCTGAAACTAAAGCAATAAATCCTTATTGTTAATCATAGAAAACAAATTCTGTTTTGTTCCCTCTCCATTCAGATTCATCCTAAAAGTAATTTCATTCGATGCTTTCTTTGAATTTTATTTGTTCGTTTGTCACCTTGAGCCCTGCAGGAAAGCTCTCCCATCTGCTGAGGACGTTCAGTATCTCCGACAGTGACAGGCTCCCTGTCGAGGAATCAGCTCCAGAGTTACTTTCCTTAGATGTTTCTTATCATTTCCTGCTATTCCAGCCAGATCATGGCGCAACATGTCAAGCTTATCACCACCTTCTGCATCTTCAAATGTGTTTATCCGGCTCCCAACGTGTTAAGGTGGCTTTGTGCCCCACAGATTTATCTCAAATGGAACTTCTTATCTTGCTGCACACATAACACTATGGGAATAGTGCAAAATGTGTCAGATATGACAGCTGTCAGCGTTATTTCACCGTAAAAATTATGCAAACTCTTGCAGCAGAAATATATATACACACATTTAGCTCTGCAGAATATTTCCTTTGTGTGTTGCTTGCCCTTGTGGAAATGTGCATCTGCATTAGTGTTGCTTTTATGTGTTGATTGATTGATTCTCCATTTTATGTTCAAAGAGAAGCTTTAGATCTGTGAAAAATCTGTGTTTGTTATGTCTATCTGCTAAGAAAAATGTCAGGTTACTCAGCTCCTTCTTAATTAAAAGGAAAGCCATCAATTGAAGATAAAGCCCAGGCTGACAAAGCATTCTGAATATTGGTCTGACTGCTTGACTGATATTAGTTGTAGCCCAGCCCTCTTCAGGAAAGGGTCATTCATGATCATGCATTAGACAGCTTCTTAAAGGGGGTTGATTGGTGTTTTTTTTTTTTTTTTGCAAGTAAAGGTCCTGGATTCTGGGACAATGCAGACAAGATGAACACCTCAGCAGTTACACAAGCTGACTGCCCCCATGCTATGCCATATTGATGCAGTAATTAATGCAAAAGGAGCCCCAATCAAGCAGTGAATACAAATACTGTACCGTTTTTGCATCCGCTGGGTTTGTAGGGTTTCCGATACCAATACAGATATCTCAGGTTCATAAACTGCCAATGCCAATCCGTTTTTTGTCCGTGTCTCCTATCTTTGTCCTCTGCAGATTTACTTGTAGTTCCTACGATTTCTAAAAGTAGAATGGGAGCCAGATCTTTTAGTTATCAGGCTCCTCTCCTGTGGAACCAGCTCCTAGTTTTAATCCGTGAGGCAGATACTCTGTCTTTTTTCAAGACTAAGCTTAAAACTTTCATTTTTGATAAAGCGTATAGTTTGGCTTAGGTTATCCAGAGTTATCTCTGTAGCTATGCTGCTATAGGCTTAGACTGTTGCAGGACAGACTGACCACTATTCTTTATTCTTCTACTTTGCTCTACTACTACTCATCAGATGTTTTCTGTTATTTTGATTGTCAACCTTGTTTTCTCTCTGTATTTTTCTCTCATAGAAGTTCCACCCAGTCTGGTATCCTGCTCAGCTAAGACGCCCTAGTGGATGTGGAGCATCAATTCAGATAATGCTCCCAGTGACTGACATCCTGCATGTCCTGTTGTCAATGTTTTACATTCTATAATATATAAAGTACTCTTCCATCAGTTCCTGTGTTCTTTTTTTGTCTCTACTCTGTCTTCTCAGACCCCCAGACGGTCATGGCAGATGACCACTTGTACTGAGCCAGGTTCTGCTGGAGGTTTCTTCCTGATAAAGGGACATTTTTCCTCCTCACTGTCGCTACATGTTTGCACAACCTCACGTCAATGACTCAATGAAATCTGCTGGGATCCCTTAAATTGAAACATTTTAACCAATCGTACTGAAATGACTTTTCTTATAAAGTGCCTAGAAATTAAATCTGTTGTGATTTGGTGCTATATTAATAAACCAATTTGAATTTCACTGAAACGCCTACATCCAGTCACATGTTAAAGACCCAAAAACACATCTGTTTAAACTTGCAAATGTGTTATAGGCAGCAACATCTAGCTATTGTTATTACAATGAACAACTAAACGCAGTTCATGGCTGTATCTGCAGTCTAGGGGAATTGGTTCTGGTGTTAGGAAGCTGTAAATAGAATATTACCATTATTACAACCAATATTACCTTATTTCTCTGAATTTAACTTCACCTCACAGTGCGCAAAAACGCAGCCTGTGTGACAGGTCTTGCATTGCGCAGCACTGTGGATACGCAGGGGCTCGCGCATATCCACGCATATGCGAGATGTGTGTCCCAGGCCTTAGGTGCATCATGTCGTAGCAATTTTCTAAATATATGCGGCGGTCCTATTTCCTACGTGGTGCGCCTCTGAAACACTAAATTTCGTCATTTTGGATAGGGGAAGACAGGAAATCAGAAGGCTTGGCATCCGAAAGTTTTCGAAATAAAAGAAACGTGCTGCTTTCCACTTTGTTTTGTGAAATTTTTACCCAGGATCTTAGTGGATCGGCACACACAATATAAAACGAAGAAGGAAAGGACACCAGAGACTGCTTATTGTGCTAGAATATATGTGTCATCTTTATTCCGCCACACAGATGCAGTTCAGCAAAAGCAAAGCAATACTTCTTCAAACAAACACACTGATTTATGCTAGAATAAGGTGTCCCTCTCTATTCCCCACACAAATACAATTTAGCAAAGCAATGCTTCATCAAACAGGCATTATGTTTTCATCACAGCATCTCACCTTTGACACTTGAGAGTGGAGAGCCAGTCACCTCCTCTCGGTCAGATCTGTTAACTTAACGCGGCCGGGGGATCGTGCACAAATCCCACGGCGGACTCTCATCAGCTGGTCAGCTCTCACTCTAATTATAGGCAAAGAGAAGCGTGAAGGATGAGACGGGCCAAGTCTCACCCTCAGGCCACCCCCCCATCCCCACCGCTTATCAGTCTCCACGGTTTCGAAAACTCCTCGAAACCAGATAGAGCAGCGGTTTCATGGGAGCTTTCCAGCCAGAGATACCCAAACTCCTTTCCCGTGTTAATGTTTATCATTATACAGCAAACAGAGGATAATCTTGTGGTGCTCTCATAACGTTGCAGAGCATAACATTATGATGCTTTCATAACATTGCAGAACATTATAACATTATACACAGGTGACTTGAGGACACCAAAAAGATTTTACCCATCACAGTTGCTTTATCTAAAAAAGGGAGGGTCTCGTTTGTGTTTCATCATGGATGACGAACAGTGGATCATTGACGTGGAGAAGCACTTAATCATGTGTAATCCCAGTCACACTTTTTATAAAGGCAACGTCAAGAAGGATAAACCATGGAGTGACATATCTAATGTTTTGGGGGAAGATGATGAGTTTATTCTACTTATTAACATGAATTTTTTTTCCCCCATTTTATAGGCAGCCTTTTCAGTTATGGAAGCTAAAATAAATATGTCTTGAAGTTTTATAAACAAACTACAATTAACCTAGCAAAATAAATACTGTTTCGTGCTCTCGGTGACAGCTGCTTCCCTGTTGCTACGTGCCTCATACACCCCTGGTGGAAATGGCCAAGCCACAGAATACACGAGCTTAACGTGCTGCTCCTGTAACGTGCTGCTTACGCGTCCTGTGGGAAGACCAGGTGACTGTCGTGATTTTTGGGGGAATTGTGAGAAGAAGCTGGAGTACCCTGGGGGAAAACCCTAGACTGGGAATCAAACTCAAAGCCTTTTTTTACTTTAAGGGACAGAGCTACCAGCTGCCCCATGGTGCAGTCAATGTATAAGTTTTGTTTTATTGATCTGATGTGATCTCCAATTTGGTTCTATGTTTAGGTCATCAAAATGTAATATATTTGATTTGATACATTGATGTTGTGAAGGATATTCTTTAATATATTTAATGGGATGCACTTGCAATAGAAGTGAATGAACTGCTGTCATCAGCCGTGAGAGCAGTGATAGTAACATTTTCTACACTGCCAGATGAACAGTAATTGTGTCGCTGTGGCCTGTTCGGTTCTGCAGCTCTAACAGTCCCACCCTACCCTCCTTGGTACTTTAAAGTCAAGAGTTTCATGTAGATTTGAACTAGTTACTGGGTGCTATTGACCATGGTGCCCTCCTCTCCTGATCTTCGGGTATCCGCCCGGAATAAAAAGGCGGTAATTAAGTCCCCAGCGCCCAAAAGCAAACAACCACCACCAAACAAGAAGTGGATGAAGCTCTGCTTCTTTTAAATAACAAAAAGGACAGGAGGCAGAAAGGAGCATCCTGACACAAGTGACAGTTAGAGACTCTGAACATTTGCTTTTTATTTAGCCGTTAATGGTTGAGGGGAACGTTCGATGAAGAGGTATAATGAGGCAGATCGATGTCCATCGACCTATATGCACTTCCTCCAACACTGATACCTCGGGGAAGCCTTATTTGCTCCCACAGAAGAAAAAGAATAATTGGAAATATTATTCAGGAGAGAAATACTAGGACAGAACTATTGATTCATGTCATAAATGATTAAAATATTGATTTTGTTAATGCTCTGGGCCTTGGCAGTTGTTTTATTTATGTAGGGTTGAAACCAGTTCAGTTTGGTTTCTTAAGTAACAAATGTGCGTTTAAAAGGATTTATGGAAATGCACAAATATCTAAATAATCCATTGAGGAATTATTTCAACATTAAAGGCCAACATTTTCTTAATTTATTAAAAACAGCAGTGCTGGGAATGTCTGGCTGCCCCTTGTGGTAATTTAATGTTAATTTGACTCTTTGGGTCAATCAGAATAAAATCAAATATGAAACAAAACAAAACTAGTTAATAGTTTTGTTTGTTTATCTAAGGATCCCCATTACTCTTCACCAGAGTAATGACTATTCTTCCTGGGTTCTGCTTATTGTAATAAAACAATGTTACATTTAAGCAAAAATGACAATTAATGGAAAAAAAAAAATAAAAGTAAATAGACTCAAAAGAAAGAATAAAGAAATTATTAGCTTATTTGTCATTTACAGCCATTTGGAGTAAAGTTAACTTTAAAACTGTCTTTATTAATTATTATTATTTCTAGAAGCGGCATATTCTAGCATGATATGGATCTGTAAATCACAGTTCTTTTAAGTGCATTAGTTCTTGGCAAGGAGAGGGTAATTTATCGTAAGAGGCTCTTGCCTAATGTGAGTTTTATTACGATATTAAAAAAGTTTGATAAATCATTGCATGTTTACATGTAAACAAGTTTTGCTTGATATCTAATAACATGATGTAAGTCCACCACTTGTAGCTATTAAACCTTCAACTCTTTTAGGAGGGCTTGATTTAGCAACATGTTTATTATGGATTTTTAACCATTCCTCTAAAAATGCATTAATGAGGTCAGACACTGATGTTGGGGAAGAACACCTAGCTTAATGTCCAACGACGACTCTGTAGAAAGTTGAGGATTTGTGCACTACTCCTCTTATGACATCATTTTATGCAGCCCACACAAATAAACATTTGAATTCTGTCTCAAAAGACAGGATTCATTTAAGGGAAGAAATATGTTTAACTTACCTGACAGCAACTCATATCCCCAACACTTTTGAAAAGCTTGCTGTCAACCGTTTCTTCAGCAGTGGTTCTGGTCTTAGATGTTCTCCATGGAGGCCATTTTTGCCCAGTCTCTCTTTCCTCATGTTTAATCGTGAACTCTGACCTTAACTAAGGCAGTAAGGCCTGCAGAGCTTTAAAGGCTGTCCTGTGTTCTAACTGTGAGCCATCCTGGATGAGGTGTCTATAGTTGTGTTTCCATCACCCATGAAACTACGCATTGCCTTTTTCGATAAAACTTTTTGCGTTTGGATAAGCTAGGTTTTCGAGGGTATCAAAATTAATATATTTTGCAAAACAGCAATGGAAAAACCTTTTTTGCATCACACAAGTGACGTTATCAACCACCGAATATTTCTTTGTGCAAAAAAGACGTTGATGTTGATTACATCGGAAGTCGTAGTAGGAGAAAAATGCCGCGACATGTTTCGGTTTATGAAGAGATATCATTTTTTTTGCCTCCTTCCTCTTGGACCAAGGAATGAGTATTAAACACAGACAAAACCACCATGAATCAGGCCAGTTGGAAAGGGGCAGTTATGCAGGGGGAGAAACAGTTGGAGGAGTGAAAGCCAGCATGGAGGAGAAGCTCTACAAGGTCTCGATGAATAAAACAAGCACTAGCTAGTGCTAGCTAGCATTAGCCCTGTGATGTCATATGCATCTTGCCATTTGTAGGCATTTTAATTGCAAATCTTTACAAGTAAATCCAAAATCAATTGTCAAACACAGCCGAAACGCAGATCATTAGTTATAATTTAAGTTGAGGTGCAACATATGTGGTGGTGGTTGAAGGAGGACCCAAATTCAGAGTGACGTTTAGAGCTTTTACGGCCCATTTTATTAATTAATCCAAAATCTTGGACAGAACGCAGACAAGACCTGGACAGGACGTGGGTAAAAGGGACAAGTCGTACTCAGACGACATCCAATGGCAATGAACCACCAGAAATATGTGCGAAAAGGGGAAAATCTATACTGGGAAGGGTGATAAGGAGACAATGAACAGCTGGGAACAGAGATGAACAGCAGCTGACTACAATTAGACAAGACAGGAAGACAGGGAGTGACACAAACAGGAAGAGAGTCACACCGCAATAATGTGCAATTCAGGATGTAAGAAAAAGCGGACCAGAATATAACTTTTATCCCTCCACTGACTTTCTTTCATTGTTTTTTCAGCCAGGGGACCCATGGGCCGACAGGAAAGGGTGGAGACTTAGGCTCCCCATGCAAGCCTGAACATGTTCCACCATGTTAGCAGAGACGTGCTTTGGCGGTCCAAACCCAAGGTGGGCAGGGCATGAATACAAATTTTCCCTGTTACATAGAAGAGATTGGCTTTTTCTGACTCGGTGGCTTTCTGTGGCTAATGAGGGGAATGAGAAAATGTCCACATGCAGCATTTGTACGTAACTCAGAGTGACTCTATTACAAAAACAACAAGTATTACAATCAGTACCTGTACATGCAGCAAGAGGAAGTCGAAGTATTACTTTAGTCCGATTGAAATCAGACTTTTCAAACGCATGTATACATCTTAAGCCTAGTTTATGCTTCTCTGTTTTGACGGATTGACACAGCGGCATTATCCGTCAATGCAAGGGCTGTCCGTGCCCTATGCAAGGACGCACGGAGTAGAGGCCCATTTTTTAACTATCCGTCTCCGTCAAAGGATAGCGTATGCCTGTGATTGGTCAGTTCAGTAACAGGCAGAGATTGCTTCACCAGAATGGGGCTCTATAGTTACTGTAATCAGTAGTTAATGCAACGTTTGGGCACTACATGCCTTATATTGAAAGGATAATTTATCTAATCTGTTCTTTTGGCAATTTTCAACTCAAAGAGGTGTAGAGAAACGACAAAAAATGGCAGATGTGTTTGTTTCCATGTGTTTTTAGAGTATACTGTGAGCTGCACCTCTGTTAAAAAGCTTTACAGCTTATACAAAACTTACTTTCTGTCATCCACGCGTTCTCAAGCCTAAAAAAACCTGAAACGACGCTGTGATAGTAGGCAGAGACACCATGAAATATCACCCAGCGCTGTCCTGGTCGAGCAATGCTGAAAAAAAAACAATAGAGAGTTCAGAGGAAAAAACGGACTACAATAAACGAAAAACGTCTCTGCCAATACGTCTGCGTCTGAGTGCAAATTTGTGGACGGAGAAGCATAAACTGGGCTTTAGTCTGGCTTAAATTGAACCGAACTGGGGTTCCACAAGGTCGACTAAGCTACCCAGATAATGCAATTGTGAATCGGAGTTCTCTGCAACCAACTTGCCCCCCCCTGTACTCGCATCCCCCCCGCATATCGCCATCTATCGTTGGGGAGTCGAACGTACTTCATTTAATAATTCGATTTACTGAGTGACATGTAAACTGGGACTCTGATCTCAACATGGGACAAGCCCTTAGTCTGATTACTGCAAAAAGCTTGATTTAGATATGTATGTAAACATATTTGAATATCAGACGTTCTGTCAAGACCTTTGAGATGTAGATAAACTGCAGTCTTGACCAGAAATGTTTTCTCTTCTTAATTAAACTCAAAGGAGCTGACTCAATGTCTTCAATATAACAAGAGAGGTCTAGTTGTCTCCATTTGTATCTAAAGGTTAATTAATATATTTATTTATCTTATGTCATAAAATGTACTTGATGTGTGGAAATCTTTCATCAAGACTAAAAAGCTGATATGGGGTAGCAGGTTTTCAAGGAACTACATATATAGGCAAACTATTTTCTTTTCTTTCTGATTCTCTTCAAGATGATGTGACTCAGATGTTTTTCTTTATTGTCAAAACAGAGGGCATGGTTGAAAGAAACATCAAAGGAGGAAATGATCTTTGGAAGACCATCATCGTCAAGGTTAAGACAGAAAATTGTGTAGATAAACACAAAAAAACAGGCCATATTTTTTATATATTCCCATTCAGGAGCTGTTTGAACAAACAGACACTTCATTTCCCATATCCTCTACACTTTCACGCAGAAAAATAAGGCTCAGATGAAAGATGATTAGCATTTATTTCCTCTGTAAAGGTTATGGTCCACTCCCTGTGGAGCGGTTTGTCCCTGTGTAACTTCCTGTCGGTCAGGTGGGAGCGGCGACAGCAGAACTGCCGCTACGACTCATCCACTCGAAAATTGGGGGAAATAACACAACCAGGTGCTGTTGTTGTTTTCACTCAGCCCAGGAGCCTTTCAACCAGGCTATGTTTTTGAACAATTTTCAGCGAGCAGAGACCTCTAATTTTACAGGGAATTAGTTTTGCTGTGCCCTCTCTCCCACCAGGCCCCCCCACTGCTGCCAGCAGGAGATGTGAGACAAACAAAGGATCTTTCCGACCCTGCAGCTGCACAGCGTCGCCCACACACACTGAGATGGATCAAATTAAAACACCTCCTTAGTAGCTCTGTTTCTTTTAAGCTGTCAAGTCGATTCAAAGCAAAGTTTTAAAATGTCAAACTAAATGTAACAGCAAGGCGGGAGCAATTTAACAATTGTAAAATTCAGGCGCTAAGACACAGTAACAGGTTTATGAGCATTTCAAATCAACGATGTGCAGCAGGTGGCAGTAGCTCCTCACAGTGGTGTTAGTGCGCACCGATGGTTATGTTGTAGTTTCTGGGGCAAAACTCAATATAAGGCCAACAGATATTTCTGGAGAACTTTCTAAAAGTCAAAAATACTATACGGTACATCTTCTAAGCATACATCTCCAGAGTTTATGATAAAGTCATGTTGGTCTTATGCTGATGTGTTTGCAAGATCTATATTTTTGGTACTGCTCTTTTTATGTTGTATACAAACAGTTCCAGCCATTCTGTACATTTTACATTCCAGGTCCTTTGCTGACCCAAGCCTACTTTAGCTCATCTTAAAGGAGCAAAGAGCAGGAAAAAAAACGAGACTGCAAATAATTTTAGCCGCCAGTCAAGCCAACATGGGAGAGTTCATGAACTCTTTGACAACGTTAATATATTTTATTCAGCCATGTGAGCTACTTTTAATCTTGCATGGTTTGCTAGATTTCGTGCATATCCATGAGATTTACAAAATGGGTGAAGAAAAATATTTCCTTTGGTAATGAAACAGACATTCCAAAGGTGAACAGATTACGATAAAGGATAGACACCTACCTTATTACACAAACGCAAAGAATAGCATACCTGCTAGGGCTGGGCGATATGACGAAATATATAATCAGGACGATAGAAAACGTCCATCGTTTTAGCCACGATTAGGGTTTTACGGCAGTAAATTACATCAAGATGCACCTTATTGCATTCCTGTGCATGCTGTAATACATGAAAAAAACAGGGAGGAAGACTGTAACCAAAACGTTTCAGACCAAGGATCTAAACAAGATTATCAGAAAACTCAAAGTTGGTCTCCCTGTGTGTCTCGCCTCCCCTCCCAACGCGCAGCTTGAACAGAAAAAAGCGTCTCTCAGACAGAACGACACCGGCTCTAAAAGCCGTTTCGTTCGCTAGCAACCCATCAGTGATGTGCTACAGCATATGTATCTGGAGTTTATCAGAGCTTACACCACGGCTCAACACTGCTTTTGCTCGCTGACTCTCTCTGTATTCGTTGTCGGGGTTCTTGAGCAGCTGATGAAATAAATGCATAGTACTGGAGTCTGTTGGTGGGACCGGGAGCTCGCAAACTTTTACACATAACTGTTGTCTGATCTGCTTCGGTCTTCTTATATCCAAATGGCATCAATAACCATAACTTGACTATTTTCCTAATCCTACTATTCGGGAAGCAGTGCCTAAACCTAACGTGATCCATCTGTTTAGCATTTATGAGCAGCAGCCACCGCCTCGCGTGTGGTTGGAGTCGGAACACGTCTTGAGGGGGAACCCATTTCGACATAATAGCCCTCTTTTACATCAGAGACACGCAGATAATGAAACAAATAAAAACAAAAGGGTGCATGAGGAGCGGAAAAAAAAAAACGCAATGGCCAAAATGTGCTGTAAAGTTAAGAAAAGGAATGAAAGCAGGTATTCTGGTGAAATTGGGATGCTGTTGGCAAAAACTGGTTCAACTGTGACTGGACCAGGATATTAGATCAGGGTTGAGGTGAGGACAATGATATGAACTTTGACGAATGGATTCCAGCGTCTAGTATAAAGGGATGTAGAGCGAATAATCATATATCTACTGTAATCAGAAAAGTGGTAGGTAGTGAGTTCAGATGAAGGAAGCAGAGTTAATCATAGGAAAGTTCGGAAGGAAAAGATAAAAATAAAGAAGGAAGATGATAATATTAATATCAGTCCGATAGCGTTATGTAGGGAGTTGAAAAAAAAAGAAAGGAGAGGTGAAAATGGCAAAAGCACTGACAGATATAAGTTTGTTGCTAATATGTAAAACAGAAGAACAGAAGAATAAAACCATGTATATTGATGATAATATATGCAAAAAAGGTGTGTGAGAAAAGAGTTCTTGGTGAAAACCGATTTACACGAGGGGTGATAAAAGGCATTCCAGTAGGATTTGGAAAAGCTCAAACAAAATAATCACAGAGGGGAAGTAAATAACATAAAACGAGTGATGAGAACAGAAAATGGTCAGATAATAGAGAGCCAGTCAGTTCTCTTGAAGTTTAAGGAACCGGTTCTACCGATTCGGGTCATGGTTGCGTGTTTAAGTTTCCCGGTTTGGGCTAATGTTCCTCCACCATTACATTGCTTCAAATATCGAAGATATAGACACGTTGCTGCAGTTTGTAAGGGAAGACAAAGATGGCCTAAGTCTATTGGATATTATAACTTTGATTAATGTAAAGATAATGTGCTGGAGAAGTGTTGTAACTGTGGTGGTCAGCATGGAGTGACATATCGGGGTTGTGCACTCAGAAAACAAACAGTGGAAATTCAACATATTAAGGCAGTCAACAATGTAAGCTACGTAGAGGCAGTAAAGAGGGTACAGAGAAATAATGAAAGTGCAACATCATGCCGAAAACCAGCATTTGGAAACAATCAAAAATAAATAAATGACACAGGACAGACAACAAACTCATTTTCTTTATCGCATATATTATCAATTGTATAGATTAGGTTAAACATGAGACGAAGGAAATAAAAAATAATTGTGAGAAGAGCAGAAAAATATTTTACAATGGAATGCCAGGAGTCTTATAGCAGGAATTTAAATCATTTATTAAAGATCTTAAAAGAAAACCAGATGTTATATGTATTCACGAAACATGGTTGAAGCCCACATTAGATTTTGTTATTAAAGGTTATGTTAGTTTACGGAGAGACAGAGATGAGGGAAATGGAGAGGGAGTATTACATTCATAAACAGGGACTGCAATATAGATTGGCACAGACCGGTATTAATCTGGAATATTTAATAGTGGAAATTTGGACTAATGATTTTAAAAAGTAAAATATTACATTTATATAATCCTTTTAGGAGGGCTTCTTTGGAAACATTAAATGTGATTTATTCAGATTCAAATGAGAAAATTATTTGTTGTGGGGATTTTAATGCACCGAGTACGCTTTGGGGCACACATAATGATGAAATTGGACAGGTTATAGAAGAATTTATGGTAAATTAAAATGTAGTATATATTAATGATGGAAACGGTACAAGAATTAACGTTAGAACAGGTTTAGAATCAGCTATTGATATTACATTACTTTCTGATAATTTAGCAACTAAATGCACATGGGAGGTTCTTTCAGACACAACAATAGTAAGTGATCATTATCCAATCGTTACAGCAATTAATTTAACTTTAAAAAGTTGCAAAAGAGAAGGGATACAGAGATGAGTATTTAATAAGGCTAATTGGGATTTGTATACTCATGTTAGCAATCAAGAAATGAATAAAATTAATATTAACCAGGATGTTAATGAATTAAATAGTTGCATTTGTTAAGCTTGTGAAGATTGCGCCATGGTGGACTCAAGAATGTGACAAAATTATTCAATATTGAAACAGAGCTTTTAAACTGTTGAAAAGTAATCATAAATTTCAGAATTTAATCAAATATAAGAAATTGCAGGCTGAAGTACGGAGAACATTAGTACGGAAATGCAAAGTATCAACTACTTCATGCAATCTGCTGGGAATCCTTACATAGAAAACCTTTAACTGATTGGAATGTTTGTATAATTCTATTGAAATTACTTTTGTTGTAAATTGCCCTGAGATTACATTTGTTGTGAAGTGGTGCTACATAAATAAAAGTGAATTGAATTGAAAATTGAATTGAATGAGAAAATAAAAATACATTCATAGAAAATGTGTACAATATTAACTCAATACGATGGGACTTCAAATGTGTTAAACATAGCATTTACAAAATCAGAATTGAATCTGCCTTAATTAAATCAAAGGAATGTGCACCAGGAAAGGATCAAGTCTGCTATTGAATGTTACGTCATCTTGGTGATTTATCTAAAGATGTATTGCTTGAGCTCTATAATAAAGTGTGGGAGAAAAGAAAAATGCCTCAGAGCTGGAAAGAAGCAATAATAGTTCCTATATGTAAACCAGGAAAAGATCATTCCAAACCAGATAGTTATAGGCCGATTGCATTAGTTAAATATCAAAGTGGCTTTAGGAGGGGAAGAAATTATATGGATTTGGCTTTATCTTTGGTCATGAAAAACAGAAAGCACAAATGGATAAAGAAAGTATCATAGCTACCTTTTTCGACATTGAAAAGCATATGACATGATGTGGAAGGAGGGACTGTCAACCAACTTTGTAAATCAGGAATGTCCGGCAGAGAGTTCAGATGGATCAGGGATTTTTGTTAAATAGATCCATTCAAATCCGAGTATGAGATAATTTTTCAGGAAAATATTTTCTTGAGAATGGAAGGAAGTATAATAAGTCCTTTATTGTTGTCAATTATGATTAATGATGTAGTCAGTGAAATTGGGAGTGAGATGGGATTATCACTTTTTGCAGATGATGGGGCTATTTGGATAAGAGGAAAGATCTTTCATAGTTAAGAAATTACAAGAAGCTATTTGTTTGGGCGACTGTGGCTCATTGGTAGAGTAGTTGGCTTGCAATTGGAGGGTCGTAGTTTTGATTCCAGCTTCCTCCAGTCACATGTCATTTCGCCCCTGGGCTAAGCACTTAACCCCAAAAATTCTACAATGTCCTACCGAGCTCTGTCGGTGTGTGAATGGGTGAACGTGGCTTCAATGTAAAGTGCTTTGAATGGTCAGTATAACTAGAAAAGCGCTATATAAATTCAGACCATTTATTTCAAAAGTAGATGATTAGTCGTATAAATGGGGTGTTACGTTTTCTGTTGACAAGTTTTTTACAAAGAAACTGAGTGATATTAACTTAAACCTTAAACTGTATAATCAGGACTTGGAAAAGGTAAGATTTTTCACATTTTTAGGAATGGGGTTGGATGAAAAAGTAACATGGAAGATGAATATTCAGAAAATGTTAGATGCAAAAAAGCAATACATATAATAAGATGTTTAACTGGGAATGGATGGGGAGCAGAAATAATAGCATTAAAGGCTATATATATTGGACTATATGGTCTGTAATGGATTATGGGTGTATAGCATGTGGTTCAGCAGGAGATACAATTCTTAACTAGAAAAATTTGCATTTCCTGCGAAAATGCAGTGTGAATGCTGTAAGCTGATTTTTTTTGCTGAAAATTGCTGAAGAATTTGAAGAAAACTGCAGAATATTTGCTGAATTGTAAAAAGCTGAATAACTGAAAAATTTTTCAAAATTGTCCTACGTAGAAAAACTATTAGCTAAAATCTTAAAGTTGTCAAATTTTATTTGTCAAAATTTTATAACAAGCTCAAAATAGTATGTTGTGTAACTTTAAAAAGTAAAAATCAGCTTAAAAAGGTGAGAGCCATGCAGTTATACTTAACTGCAAAACTATTGAAAAGCTGAAAGACCAGCTTTAGCTAAATTAAGCTAAAATACCAATGTTAGCTAAATTAAGCTAAACTACCAATGTTAGCTAAAATGCAACCTTTAACATGTTGCTGAAATGTAGTAAGCAAAGTTTGCTGAAAGAGAAAATCTCTGCAAATGCTTATTCAGAAAAGTTGGTAAATTGTACTACAGCTAGAATTAGGAAAGATTGTGGTATTAGCTGAAATGCAAGTTGTAACCCGTTTGAAACTGATGATGTTAGCTAAAAATGATTACAGTCGAATTTTGGGAAAATACAATATATTGGATATAAATGACTTGTTCATTTCAGTTATAATATAAAAATATAAAAATGGCTACAAAGCCAATTCTTGCTAAAATTATCTAAAAAAAACTCTTAGCTTAAATACTAGTTTGAATATAATGGATGTCAATATAAAGTTGTATAATAATATCATACTCCATGTACAATGCCCACAATAGCCTAAACATAAAAGTCTGCATAACTACCCTTTAAAAGTAATCACTGTTTCCCATTCATGGTAGCAGGCTACTTAATTGTAGACACTGCTTCCCTAGGTCACTGTGACAGGAGTGAGGCTAAAGGACACAGCAACACTGGGCCCTCTTAATACCAGCAAGTAATGTGGGTGAAGTTTACAGCCCAAAGACAATGAATGAGATGGAAGAATCTGGGATTTGAACCAGCAACCCATTGATTCGTGGATTCCTACTACCTAGGTCACAGCCACACTATGTAGTGTCCATAGCGCATTGTAATTATATTGTCCACCACAAGAGGTGACTCCAACTGTAGCAATAGAAAGGCCTTCCCTTACTCAGCCAATCAGAGACAGGCTGGCCCTGCAGGAGAGAAGCTGACAGGAGGCCAGCTGCAGCACCTCACTTTTGTGTCTCAATTCCTCAGCCGTTTAAACAGGGAATCCTTCTTCCAAACTACTCTTAATAACTCGGGAACCGTAAGGCGTATCGACGTGATCCATGTATCGTTTTTATTGGAACGGATACGGGAACAGTCTTAAACCACTCAATTTTTTGAAAATATAATATAAAAGCTATAAATTGATGTCAAACATGAGTATATTTTGGTAAAACCAGAAATCCGACTTGACTTGGTTCCGAACGATGTTATGTTATTCGGGAAGTATAAGGGCTATCGAAATAAGGATTTCACTTTGAGTATCAGGAGGCTTTGGTGATTAATACTTCTTTGTGTCATGTGTGTACCTTAATCCGTTGCCCCACCCACTCAACGTCCGCACCAGCGATTTTTGTAAATATGGCATAATTTGAGATCGCTGAATTCGAGCAGGATCATCAGGCGGTGGTTTCATCGCTTTGGGGACCATTGGGTAAATGTGGTAATGTCACTTCAATGAGGGTTACATTTCCTGAATCCCAACAATATTTCCTGCGTTTTAATATATAATATGTGTAGATTGTGTGAAATTTGTATGAACAGGAGTAATTTGTTTGTGAAAGTTCAGAAAAGGGCCAAAAACGGCAGTTGCTAGAGTGGACACTCTGCCAGTTGAAGAATTCCGTAATTGAAATACATTATAAATTTGAAAACCTGAAAATTTTGTAAATGATTTTTAAATCGCGATTTTATGAAAACCGTAAGAGATATCAAAAAGCTGAATC
Source organism: Apricaphanius iberus (assembly GCA_028564705.1). Lineage (NCBI taxonomy): Eukaryota > Metazoa > Chordata > Actinopteri > Cyprinodontiformes > Aphaniidae > Apricaphanius > Apricaphanius iberus. The sequence continues at coordinate 529,881 of JAPXFQ010001072.1, read as the reverse complement.
ATACGAAGATAGTTTAAAGCCTTGTGACCCGTTTAAAGTTTGAATGGCGATTCTAGCTTAAATTTTGTGGAAGTAGTTAGCTGTGGAAAAGCCCAAAATTTTTCCGGAATTTTCATGAATTTCCATTCATTTCAATGTAAGCGAAAATCGCATAAAAAGCTGAATATTTTAAAAAGTATGAAAAGCAGAAATACCAGAAGACATAGCCGGAAAGACCCGAAAAAGCTGAACGCGTGAATATTTGAATTGCTGAAATCGCATGAAAATTGCAGAAGTAGTTGAATTTCAAAAAACGTACGGAAACGAGGAGAATAATAATAATAATAACTAGAAAAATTTGCATTTCCTGCGAAAATGCAGTGTGAATGCTGTAAGCTGATTTTTTTTTTTGCATGAAAATTGCGTTGAAGAATTTGAAGATAAACTGCAGGCTTATTTGCTGAATTGTAAATAAGATGAATAACCTGAAAAAAATTTTTTCATAATTGTTCCTACGTAGAAAAACTATTAGCTAAAATCTAAAAGTTGTCAAATTTTTATAACAAGCTCAAAATAGTATGTTGTGTAACTTTAAAAAGTTTAAAAAATCAGCATTTAAAAAAGGTGAGAGCATGCAGTTATACTTAACTGACAAATCTATTAAAGCTAAAAGGACCAGCATTTTAGCTAAATTAAGCAAAATACCAATGAGTGTCCTTGCTAAATTAAGCTAAAATACCAATGTTAGCTAAAATGCAACCTTTAACATGTTGCTGAAATGTAGTAAGCAAAGTTTGCTGAAAGAGAAAATCTCTGCAAATGCTTATTCAGAGAAAAGTTGGTAAATTGTACTACAGCTAGAATTAGGAAAGATTGTGGTATTAGCTGAAATGCAAGTTGTAACCCGTTTGAAACTGATGATGTTAGCTAAAATGCTAACAGTAGAATTTTGGGAAATACTAATATATTGGATATTAATGACTTGATCAATTCAGTATAATAAAAATGGCTACAAAGCCAATTCTTGCTAAAATTAGCTAAAAAAACTCTTAGCTTAAATACTAGTTTGAATATAATGGATGTCAATATAAAGTTGTATAATAATATCATACTCCATGTACAATGCCCACAATAGCCTAAACATAAAAGTCTGCATAACTACCCTTTAAAAGTAATCACTGTTTCCCATTCATGGTAGCAGGCTACTTAATTGTAGACACTGCTTCCCTAGGTCACTGTGACAGGAGTGAGGCTAAAGGACACAGCAACACTGGGCCCTCTTAATACCAGCAAGTAATGTGGGTGAAGTTTACAGCCCAAAGACAATGAATGAGATGGAAGAATCTGGGATTTGAACCAGCAACCCATTGATTCGTGGATTCCTACTACCTAGGTCACAGCCACACTATGTAGTGTCCATAGCGCATTGTAATTATATTGTCCACCACAAGAGGTGACTCCAACTGTAGCAATAGAATGGCCTTCCCTTACTCAGCCAATCAGAGACAGGCTGGCCCTGCAGGAGAGAAGCTGACAGGAGGCCAGCTGCAGCACCTCACTTTTGTGTCTCAATTCCTCAGCCGTTTAAACAGGGAATCCTTCTTCCAAACTACTCTTAATAACTCGGGAACCGTAAGGCGTATCGACGTGATCCATGTATCGTTTTTATTGGAACGGATACGGGAACAGTCTTAAACCACTCAATTTTTTGAAAATATAATATAAAAGCTATAAATTGATGTCAAACATGAGTATATTTTGGTAAAACCAGAAATCTGACTTGACTTGGTTCCGAACGATGTTATGTTATTCGGGAAGTATAAGGGCTATCGAAATAAGGATTTCACTTTGAGTATCAGGAGGCTTTGGTGATTAATACTTCTTTGTGTCACGTGTGTACCTTAATCTGTGTCCGCACAGCGATTTTGTAAAAATGGGCATAATTTTGAGATGCTGAAATTCGAGCAGGATCCACTCAGGGGTGGTTTTTCATCGCTTTGGGGCCATTTGTGGTAAATGTGTAAATGTCACTTCAATGAGGGTTACATTTCCTGAATCCCAACAATATTTCCTGCGTTTTAATATATAATATGTGTAGATTGTGTGAAATTTGTATGAACAGGAGTAATTTGTTTGTGAAAGTTCAGAAAAGGGCCAAAAACGGCAGTTGCTAGAGTGGACACTCTGCCAGTTGAAGAATTCCGTCATTGAAATACATTATAAATTTGAAAACCTGAAAATTTTTAAATGATTTTTAAATCGCGATTTTATGAAAACCGTAAGAGATATCAAAAAGCTGAATCATACGAACATAGTTTAAAGCCTTGTGACCCGTTTAAAGTTTGAATGGCGATTCTAGCTTAAATTTTGTGGAAGTAGTTAGCTGTGGAAAAGCGCAAAATGTTTCCGGAATTTTCATGAATTTCCATTCATTTCAATGTAAGCGAAAATCGCATAAAAAGCTGAATATTTTAAAAAGTATGAAAAGCAGAAATACCAAAAGTCATAGCCGGAAAGACCCGAAAAAGCTGAACGCGTGAATATTTGAATTGCTGAAATCGCATGAAAATTGCAGAAGTAGTTGAATTTCAAAAAACGTACGGAAACGAGGAGAATAATAATAATAAAGAATAAAGAGAAACAGGATCACAATAGTGTGAATGCCTACAGCATTCACACAATTAACTTGATTGTATTCAGTATCAGGCATTATGTCTTTGTTCAGGAGCATTCAAAACCACCTCAGTTGCAGCTTTACAGGTAGAAATGGGAGAAATGCCATTTAACTTAAGAAGAATTCAATTATTTCTAATATATTGGGCATGTCTGCAGGACTATAATTGCAACCATCCAATTCAAGACGCTTTAAAATCTTGTAAATGTTTGGAAAAAGAGAGGAGGGACATAAAAAGTGTTGGATGGGTTGTAGAAAAGAAAGCAGAACAAGGAAAAGCAAACCCTGGTATTAGTCCAACTGTTCCATTATCAGTCATACAACCATGGATCCTCTCTGAAGCGAAAACAGATTTTTCTATACTTTAAAAGAACATGCATAACAAAAAAATATTTTAGAGTTACATAATGAACAGAGATACATTGATGGTCACTATAATTGTGTTAAAATATATACAGATGCATTAAAAGATCCACATAGCATTTTTGTTCCACAATTTTCATGAATGTGTGGGTAAAATGATTAGTGATGGTTTATCAGTATTTGCAGAAGAAATGACAGCAATTCTTTAAGCTCTACAATGGACAGAAGGAAGTTGGCCCCTTAAAACAATAATCTGTTCAGATTCCAGTTCCTCTTTACACAGTTTATACAATAGTCATTCAGAGCGATGGCCAGATATTTTAATAGAAATACAGCAAACATTATACAGGTTACAAAGAATGGGGCTAGAGATTGTATTGTTGTGGATTCCAGCACACATTGGCATAATTGGAAATGAATGGAGCATATTATGATTTACTGTTAGAAATATAGAAAGATATAGTTTAATACAAAATCTTGAAAAAATTAAAATAAAATACAAGTTATCAGAAATTTTAGGGGAAAATATTTGTTAACCACTTATTTTGAAGTTTCTAAAAAATCACTGGTTTATTTTCAAGAATTTAGTAAAATTTATATTATTGAACTTACTGTAATAAAGGAATGGTACATGTTTTTATTAATTCTAGTTTTTGTTATTTCATTACTTTTCGTTAACGATAATAATCTTGATTCTAATTAAACCCAGGGCTTTTATTGTACATTGTGTGGTCTCTAATTATTCAGTGGTACACAGCAGCTGCTGCATGGTTACAGCTAATGCTACTGTACGTTAGGTCTCTCATGTTACCGTGAAGTCATACCATGCCATACCATGTTGATTTGTAAAACACTCTTAAAAATGGCATGAGCCGACCAAGGTGCTGCACAGAAACATAAAACTAAATTTAAAAATACATAAAAAGATAAAAAATAAAGAGGATAAAATCATATGAAATTATTACAACTAGTTTAAAAGGAAAGTTAGGATGAAGGAAAAGCTAATGGTAGGTTTTTAGTTGAGACTTAAAAACATTGACAGATGGGACTGAGTTATCAAAAGAGGGATCTGGTTCCAGAATGATGGGAATGATACCCACAAAATCTATACCTGACTTTTGGGGTGAAAAGTAATTGATGGTCAGCTGACCTAAGAGACCAAGGGGGTAGATACGGAGAAGGCAAGTCTGACAAACATGCAGGCGCCAACCCATCGAGTGAGTTATAAATAAATAACAGAATCTTAAATTTGATTTGATACCATACAGGAAGCCAATGAAAAAGCAGCCTCCATTCTTCGATCGCAAATCAGAGGATGATTCTCTATGTCAACGAAGACACTGTCCTTCCTTGGTCAAAGAAAATGGTTAAATGGAACAGACTTACCTTACGTGACCGCGGCTACTGGCTTACGTGCTCTGTTTATGTCCTGCCAGTTGTAGTAGCATAGTAGTGTAGTAACTTTACTTCAGCCATGGAACTGGAAATGCATAACGACTGTTTTTATTAAATTTTTTACTGTGTATATGTCGGTTAAATCAAATGGGTAAGCAAATTAGTACCTGGTGGACACCGAAGCTGCAACTACTAAGCAACTAACCAACTATATATAACTGCTTTGGATCTAAAAAAAAAATAAAAAAAAATAAAACAAACATGTTAGACATATGCCTAATAGCTAAAATTAGTTGACTTACATTTTAACTGGAAATTTACCCCCGAAGTAGCTGCTTCCGGATCCTACCGCGCTGTATTCTGGGAAATCTTTGACCGAGAGCAGGCATCAAGGCATCTCACATGTATCCTTGGTCAGTTAGCTAAACGGCTAACAAATGGAGGACAGATACCGCGGTAGCACATGAATATTGGAACATGCCTTGGCGGTCCCTGATTACGTATCTCCTATGCAACCGGGGCAGGATCAAGGCAAGGTTCCTGGGCATTGAGAAACACCCATATATATCTATTCAGGTGCCTGGCCAACTTTTATCATATTTTGGTTTGAGATGACATTCATAAAACCTTTCTTCTTATTAGTGACACTTTTAGTATTTTTTGTGTCGTTGGCATTCACACAGCTGAATCAACTGCAACCATCTTCTTCAGTTTTAAAGCTATTGAGAACGTGCAAACAGTGTTGATTGACGTCACACCAGTAGGATAGCGATAGGATAGAAAATTTGCGCCCTGTTGCATATTTTGCAGCACACAGCCTGTTCAAGAAAGTAGAAAAAATATGTGGATGGGCTCATTCTTTTTAGTTTATAACGGTTCATTTTAGAAATGAAACCGTTTTTAGAAATTTTAGAAATCCAGCCCATGCTCCTTTAACCAAACTTGGCCTTAAGAACATTTTACAAAGTGACAATGTCATCATCAGTAGCTAGTAGATTTAGCAACTGGCAGTGCCATAAAATGCTTAAATGCTTACAACAAATTTAAAATAAAATAAAAAATGGTTTAAAATGTCCCATACACTTACAAATGTTTTGGGAAGTTATCAAATGGGTGTTTAAGCGGGTGAGTTATGGAAGACATCCTGACTTGTTGGCATTGAAGATGTCATCATCAACCTGGTTCAACCAACTCACTGTCATCTGGAAAATCCAGGCAGCACTGTCAGAATTATATTATTCGATTTATCCAGTGCATTTAGCACAATTCAGCCTTATTTGCTTTGTCAGAAACTCCTGAAGACACAGGTGGAGGCCTAAACAATCAACTGGAACAATGAATACCTGAAAAACAGACCACAGTGTGTGAGACTGAAGGATTGTCTGTCAAACCAGCTGGTCAGTAGCACAGGAGCACCACAGGGGACTGTACTCTCACCAGTCCTTTTCACTTGTACACCTCAGATTTCCAGTATAAGACAGAGACCTTTCATCTGCAGATATACTCAGATGACTCTGCAATTGTCAGGTATATCAGAGATGGAGAAGAAGCTGAATACAGAGAGCTGGCGGATCGCTTTGTGGCATTGTGTGGAAACAATCATCTTACCTTGAATGTGAACAAAACAAAGGAGATGATTGTAGATTTCAGAAGAAACAGAGATAAGTCAAAGACTGTCCCCATCATGGGAGAAGTAGTGGAGGTGGTTGAAGAGTACAAATACCTCGGAGTTCAGCTGGACAACAGACTGAACTGGAGAATAAACAGTGAAGCAGTCTACAAAAACGGACAGAGCAGACTGTACTTTTTGAGGAAGCTGAGGTCTTTCAAGGGCTGCAACAATATGCTGCAAATTTTCTACAAGTCTGTTGTGGAGAGTCTCATCTCTTCGTCCATTGTCTGTCAGGGTAGCAGCATCAGAGCCAGTGATTTAAATTTGCTCAACAACCTCATAAAGAAGGCTGGTTCTGTTCTGGATTCTTCAGAAAATTAAAAAGATTATGGAAAACCCTGAGTATCCTCTTCATGTGACTATCCGACAGCAACAGAGTATCTTCAGTCGGAGGCTTCTTCAGTTTCGCTGCAACACAGACCGCTACAGGAAACTCTTTCTCCCAACAGCCAGCATGACCTACAACAACTCCATGAAAAATGAATTAGTAATGAGCCACAACAACACTTATTTTCACTCTGTCATCAAAAAAGTATTTTTGATTTTGAATTAAATTGAATCTGTCTTGACCTAATTTGACCTAATATGACAAGCTAACATTAGCATGGGCTACATGCTAATTCCAACAATAGCAATTTATAATGTTGCAAGTCTGAGTCCAAGTGCAAGTCATCAACGTGCTGCTCAAGTTAAAGAACAGAACAGAAAGTAGAGTAGTTTCAGGTGAAGCCTACACTAGATAGACCCACATGAAACATTTCCACCGTATCAAACACACGCAGAAATTGCAACTTGGTCAGTAAGCTAGCTCATTTGCTAACTTTGCTAATGTTAGCTGTTATTTAAACTCCGAGAAAATACCTTCCTCACTGGACAAAGTTCAGGTTGGTCACAGAGCATAGTGAATGCGTAGAGACTGGGTGCTTAAGACTAAAGTCTTAAAATGCTTACACACCGAAAGCTACCAAAAACCATCCCACACTCCTAGCTGGTCACTTGAACACTTGCACCTTGAAGTATGTCCAAAGCGAACTCGTTGCGCTTCAAAATATGCCATTTTCAAGCACATGAAGCGGAATTACATAAAAACGACCTTGACCGGGACCACTGTAGTAGTTGGCTGGCCTCCTCCATCCCTCCTTGTCCAGACCCTCTGGGAGCTCCCAGTCGACTCTGGTCTGTGAGCTGACCACTTTAAATGATCGGCCTCGCCTCGGGCAGAGCTGTGACTGCTCCTGTAGTGGAAGGCCCAGTCGAGCAGTGGCGGAAGGATCCAGAACCAGGGAGTGGAGCACCATTTCCATCGAGCCCAGTATGTGCGAACGCAGCTACTGGGTGGACTATGCTCTCCGCTCTGACGGAGGCCTGTGTGGACTACATGTTACGCCTGGCCTCCGGCAGAGGTGGGACCGCTGCAGTGGCGGTTTGGAGAGCTACCAGTCCAGCTGTGGTGAAGGGATCCATAAACCGCCTCGGAGAACCTGGCCTGCTTTGCCCAGTTTGTACCACGAAGGTCGAAGCTTTGCCCGCCAACACACCAACTACTAGGCTGAGTGGCTGTCCATCTGTCTGCTTAGTCTGTTAGTAAAAGTTTATAAAATATAATATGTGAGCAGCGCGGGACGTGCTATGGTGGAGCTATTACCAGGCATGGGTTTCGGGGTGAGGAAGCTGTTCATGGCTCACTTCTCGGCAGAAACATTGGGGCCTTTTGTGGCAACAATGGTTTTATTAATAGCCATCCACAAAGCTCTTAAGAGCTTTCCTGTCCAAATAGTTTAACCTCTTTTATAATGTTTATCATTTTATTCCAGTCTCTTTAAATAAAACAGCTGGTTTCATGTAGCTCAGGGTGATTAGCCATGGTGTTTATCAGTATCCATGTCCTGCAGATGCTGTGACTCCATTCAGTCAGTCACAGCATCACTGACACCCCGTCACCTGATTGGTTGAGGCGGCATGACTTGAAGCCGAAGTTCAGATTTTTTCAACTTAAAGAGTAACTGAACCCCATGAACAAGCATCATCCTGTGGAAGACGGATACGCCTTACGCATTAGTAAGGCGTATCGCGTCCTTTCCTGTTTGGTAACTCATTTGGCTGAAGCATCTCGATGCTCCTGCCCTCTTTAATTTATCTAATTTTCTCTGTCCAGAAGCTTTTCTGAGTTATTCTAACACACAAGCATGTTGAAACACTTATTTTCTCTTGGTGTTCTTTATGTTTGTGGAACTTGTTAAGTGTTATACTGGTTTTCTGGGCTACGTAAGGTATCGCTAGGTTAGCTAAGGTTAACTGCTAGCATGGCTGCAGCTGCTTTCTCTCCTGTCCCTCTGTGTCTCTCTGAATCTCCTCCTCTCTCCTGCTGTCTGTGTCAGATGTTTAGTTATTCCTCTGCCTCCTTTAGCGAAGATGGTAGGTGTAATAAGTGCAGCAGTTTTGTAGCCTTGGAGGTAGAGGCCCGGCTCTGCGCTGTAGAACTGCCAAGTGGGAGGCAGTTGTCTCTCAAATTTGATTTAAGACCAGACCTCTAGTAATGCAGCAGTTGTAGCTCATGTCCTAGATACATCTTTGTGCAGTGCTGTAGCTCTTGAAGAACTAACTCCAGCTGCAGTCCATGCCTTGTGAATTTCCCCGAATTCCTAAATTACATTTGCTTCAAACTAATCTGAGGGTAACAGTTATCTCTTTTGTTTATGCACCTTTTTCAACCTCAGTGTTTTCTTCCACTAAATTTGTCATTAATATTCCTGCATACATTTCTCTGTGAAGAGCTAGCCTCTTTGGTAAATACCTTTTTTGGCCTAGCCTTCCCACAGAAGTTGATGGTCCACACTATCTTCCACAAGATTGTGCCATAACATTATACTGAATGTATTTGTCAAAAGAAATAAAAGCTTAATCTGAACAAAATAAAATAAAAAAAGAACAGCCTGGCCCAGCATTATCTAGTGTGGAGCCAGTTAGGATAGGACTCCTTAGCCGTCCTCCGACAGCTCCGTTGCAGCCGGGACCTCAGGCGAACTGGGTTACTGTTCGTAGGAAGCTTAGCGCCAGGCCCCAGCGCGCAGCCAACCTCCAGCCCCTTTCTGTGAACAATAGGTTCGCCCTGCTCAGCGGGTGCGAGAAGCCGATTCTTGTAAATGGCAGCTCCATAGTTAGGAACGTGGCTCCAGAGACACGAAAGACAACCGTCAAATGCCTTCCAGGGGCCAGAGCTGCGGACATTAGGTCCCATCTGAAGCTTTTGGCCAAGGACAAACGGCGGTATAGCAGGATCGTTATCCATGCTGGTGGCAATGACAGCCAGTTACGGCAATTGGAGGTCACTAAAATTAGCATAGCTTCGGTGTGTAGGGCTGCCAAAAAGATGTCTGACTCTGTCATTTTTTCTTGTCCCCTGCCGGATCGTTCTATCGATGACATGTACAGTGTTGTGCGGTCGTTTCACCTTTGGTTGTCAATGTTGTGTCCAGAAAACGATGTGGGCTACATTGATAACTGGGGGACCTTCTGGGAAAAACCTGGACTGTTACGTAGAGATGGCATCCATCCCACCGCAGATGGCGCTGCCCTTCTTTCCAGGAACATTAATAGGTTTATCTTTAGTTCCCCAATGCCGTGACAACCCAGAGTCCAGGTCAGGGAACAAGGACTGCCACCCACCCACTACCCTATAGAGACAGTTTCCCGTCCATTACCCAAAACTAATGAATTAAAAGTTAATGCTTCTAGAGCAAAGTATAAAAATCTCATAAAGATAAATACAACATGAATGAACAGAAAAATAAATCAATTAAATGTGGTTTACTAAACATAAGATCTCTCCCCTCAAAAACACTCTTGGTAAATGACTTAATTTGTGATAATAATATTGATCTCTTTTGTCTTGCAGAGACATGGTTGCAGGAAGAGGACCATGTCACAGTAAATGAGTCAACTCCCCCTAGTTACTTAAACTTTAGTGTATATAATATATAGCAATAGAAGATTAGTTTCCTGGTTTTATTCAGAGCTACATACCCTGAAGCAGACTGTTAGAAAACTAGAGAGAAAATGGCGCTCCACGCATTTACAGGATTCTTATTTAGTGTGTAAAAATAGTCTATTGCTTTATAAAAAGAGCCTTCAAACAGCCAGAACAGCATATTTGTCATCTTTAATCGAGCAGAATAAAAATTAAACCTCTACTTAAGAAACCATCTCTTGATCAAAAAGATTAACTATAGTCCGATATCAAATCTTCCCTTCTTATCTAAGATTATTGAGAAAATAGTTGCACATCAGATGTGTGAGCATTTAAACAATAATGAGCTGTTTGAGAAGTTTCAGTCAGGCTTTAGAGCTCATCACAGCACTGAAACAGCTCTGGTGAAGGTTACTAATGATATTCTCATAGCCTCAGACAATGGACTGGTGACCATTCTGGTCCTGTTGGATCTCAGTGCTGCCTTTGACACTGTTGATCACAATATTCTCATAGAAAGCCTTCAAAGTGTCGGTATAATAGAAACAGCACTAGGCTGGTTTAAATCTTATTTGTCCAACAGATTTCAGTTTGTTCAGGTAACCAATAGATCTTCTTCGGCCTCAACGGTTACTTGCGGAGTACCACAGGGTTCGGTGCTTGGGCCGATCCGTTTTACTATATATATGCTTCCTATTGGTAAAATCATTAGGCAGTATGGGATAAATTTCCATAGTTACGCAGATGATACACAGCTATATCTATCCATAAATCCTGATGAATCCAATCAGTTAGGTAGACTACAGGCATGTCTGGAAGACATAAAAATTTGGATGACTCTAAACTTCTTGCTTCTGAATTCTGATAAAACAGAAGTTGTCGTCTTTAGACCAGAAGCTCTGAAAACGAAACTACTTAGTCTACCCCTTCACCTGGATGGCAGATCTTTCAGTTACCAGGCTCCCCTCCTATGGAACCAGCCCCCAGGGTTGGTTCGTGAAGCAGACAACTTGTCTATCTTTAAAACTAGGCTTTGACAAAGCCTACAGTTAGAGACAGGTTAATAGGTAGTTAGAGACAGGTTAGACAGGTAGCTAGGAAAAGACAGGTTAATGTTAGTAGTCAGGTATAGTGTCAAAAGCTACAGTAGGAAGAGATAGGAAGAGGTAGAGTAGCTAGGTAGAGATAGATTAATGTAAGCCAAGTAGAGAGTGTTAGTAGCTAGGTCTCCTAGTAGCTAGGAGACAGTTTAATGTAAGTAGCTATGCTGCTTTAGGCTAGGCTGTTGGAGGACATTATTAGAGTCAGTTCCTACTTTCTCTCCTACTTCTCTCCAACTGCATGATGTGCCTTCAATTCAAGCGCTAAGCTGTTTTCTCTTAGTCTCTTCCTACAGTAGGTGCTCCTGACCCGCCCTGCTTGACGACACTGACTAAGATGGCATTCCAGTGGCGGAACGTTCTCCACGTCCTGCTACCAACTTCTGCTTCTGCATCAGTTCTGTTGCTCTTTCTGTGCCTCTGCTGCCTTCTCCAAACCCCAGACGGTCTCGGCAGATGACTGCTTATGCTGAGCCTGGTTCTGCTGGAGGTTTCTTCCTGTTAAAAGGGAGTTTTTCCTCTCCACTGTCGCTTCATGCTTGCTCAGTGTGAGGGATTGCTGGGAAGTCACGACGCAATCTTCTGTGGTTCTCTAATACACCAATCATGCTACTTGGTCACGCGACTCAAGCAGAAAAGCTTTTTCACGGCGCATATCTGCTTCTGATGTGTCGCGGGACCCCCAGTCACGGTTCCTCGCGCTCCTCCATTGACTATACGTCATGTAATGTTATGTAAACCTGAGTCGCATTTGGTGTGTATGTACCGTTAGACATTTAAAGCTGTTCAGTTTGGCCTTCAGAGAAAAACAGTTACTAGAAGTTTTCTATTCTACTTCTTGGCCTACGAGTATGGAGTGCGGTTTGTAAGTTCCACAGTGAAAAATTTAACACCAGTAATTTGTTTTTTTAAGCCTGTAATAAGAGAAAAAATTGAGTCCATGATATTTAATAATATATACATTTCACCGTTTCAAACTACATTTAGTTAGCAAGCTAAATATTTAGAATAAATATTTGGCTTACAAACTAAATGTTTGGCATGTAAACTAAATATTTACGTTGTAAACTAAACTGTAGAAAGAGTAAAATAAATTTACAAGCTAAATAGTTATTTAACAAGTTGAATATACTGTATGTCTTGTTACCTAAATATATAGTTAAATACTAAAGATAAAGACAAAAAAGCTTGTTATCTATTCAGTTACAAACTAAAAGTTTAGTTTAAAGGTAATTATTTAGCTTGAAACTAAATATTAATTTAAAGCTATACATTTAGTTTGAACTAAATATTTAGTATACAAAATAGATATTTAGCTGTTACTAAAATATTTAGTTTAAAGCTTAATATTTAGCTAGCAAGAGGGCTGCACAGTGGTGCAGTGGTTAGCACTGTTGCCTTGCAGCAAGAAGGTTGTGGGTTCATATCCCAGCCCAGGGTCTTTCTGCATGGAGTTTGCATGTTCTCCCCATGCATGCGTGGGTTCCCTCCAGGTACTCTGGCTTCCTCCCACATTCCAAAAACATGACTGTCAGGTTAATTGATCACTGTAAATTGTCCTTAGGTGTGAGTGTGTGCATGGTTGTTTGTCCTGCCCTGTGATGGACTGGCAACCTGTCCAGGGTGTACACTGCCTCTCGCCCGTTGACAGCTGGAGATAGGCACCAGCACCCCCGTGACCCATAAAGGATTAAGCGGTTAAGAAAATGGATGGATGGATTTAGCTAGCAAGCGAAACTAGCTCTCTAAATATTTAGCTGTGAACTACTCATTTAGCTAAGAGCTAAATATTTAGGGCTCTTCTGTATTTTTGGCTCCAAACCAAATATTAAAATGATAGTCTGGACTTTGTAAGAAAAAAAAGAGAGAGGGACATGATTCGGAAAAAAAACGACCCCAAGCTCCCTTCCCCTCCCTTTCTCATTGGTCGTGAAGCCGCGCCTACTTTTCCTTGCACGCGTCAGGTCAATGGGCCAAGACGTGCGGAGGAGAGAGAGAAAACAACCGGAGTATCAACAATTGAGTTATCGGAGGTGAGGATGCTTTTTTGGTTTGAAATCGGTATCTTCTGCTCTTGAGCTGAGTGTTGATCCATGGCTGCGCCCGGGATTAATGGCGGAGGCTTGATTCGGAGGCTCCGTGTAAACAGAAAACTGAGCATGCGCGTAGTTACGAGCATGAGCACACAGCATTCGTGATGATTGACAGCCCTTGGCATCGCTTGATTGGTTCAAGCGGACGGCAGCGTGCCATTTGAGCCATAGCTGAGATACGGGAAGGCGGGACTTACCCGTAATGTCATAATTCATAAAATTACTTATTTTATATCAACATTTAAGGCCAGGAGGTCAATTTAATACAATTCCTAAAATTTGTAATTCTTTTAGGGATCCAGACTATCACTTTAAATAAGTAAAAAATAAATAAAGTTGCCCCAAAGATAAGTATTTAGTTTGCTGATTAAATATGAATTTAAATAACTGAAAAACATGATGAAAACATGACTATGAAAAATGTGCTAAATTAGATTTATCTTATGACAGCCTAAATATCTAATTATTGTTGTTAATGTTTGACTGTATAACTTATACAAATAGTATATTAGTATTTAGTTTAGTTTTTGACTAGATTAGTCACCACAACTTAAATCCTTGTAGAGCAACAACAGCGATAAACATATTTATTATTCATCTACAGGAATATCAGAAACATCTTGCAGATATACTGTATTACCTCTTAAAGCTTTTGTTCTAGCTCTGACTTTTTCCCCTCATTGAAGCTTTAGCCCGGAGTGCCTTGCAGCAGTACGCTGTGTCCTTGTATCTTTTAGTAGATTCAAGCAGGAGAAAAAACATTAATTATGCTTTCATCTGTATGTAGGAGTGACAGCAGAGAGGCTCGAGGAGGTGAATTGAGTCATCCAGAAAATAAACTCACCAAGCAGACGGCCTGACTACCGCCTGCTACACACTCTCAGAACGGTACACTCCAGAGGTTGTATTTGTCTAATTGAATTAGCGCCTGTGGCCTCTTAAATGTGCAGCATCAACAAGGGTTTAATGGGAGTCAAAGCTTGGAAAGGAGCTGGTGCTGCTCTACAATAATTCCCTGGCAAACAACACTATGAAGAATGCCAGCAACCAGATTAGTGCTGACAAACTGTAATTGGATTTCATGTACACTTAATTGAATTGGCCTAAATGAGCCTTTGCCAGTTTGTTTGTTTTGTTGTCATGAAATTGTGCTATTGATAGCATGTCACTGGTTTTTATTCACACATTTAATGCTTCATGATGCTGGTTATACTTCGTGGTTCTAGAAAGTGATCCGTCATTCTGTAAGTAGACACTCACGGCTGTTTTTGTCTGGATTCCTGTTTGTATCTTTGCTGTTTAATTTATAAACTGTAAAACTGATTGAAGATGTGTGTGTCAGCTGATATCTCTGCATCCGCTGTTTGCTCAGCTTCTTCTGGTTCAGAATAAGCTTTACTGACACATCCGACAGATGAAGCTCAAACATTGCTCCCAGCTGGCCGACAGTTGGTTGCTCCTTTAAGCGCTCCAACACAAGAACCAGCCTGCTGATAAATGAGCCTGAACTTTGTTCCGTTGCTCGTCGTGGGCAGGCAATGGATGACCCTGTCCTAAACCAGCTGTAAAGCAGACTCATTAAAAAGAATAACTTTTAAATGTGTTTAAAGAATTAAGTAGAAATCATATCAATGTGGGCGCTAAAGATGCATAGATTTCCTTTTTCACCAAGCTTCTTCCTTCACATTTTTAATTCAACCTCTTAAAAGATACTTTCTTAAACTAATACATTTTATACTAAGCAGTTGCTTATGATTGCTATTGTCTGCAAGATGACACGACTTCGGTGGGTCACGACTGGAACCAACAGGTAGCTGCTGACCGACCTCCTGGCATCCAGTATTCCCTACTATCTGACTCCATTTGAATTTGATTAGCTGCTGGTAATCACGATGTTGAGAAAATGAGAACAGACAGAACAACAGGAAATAGTTGGTTGTTTATTCGGCTGCGTTGGAAGTTTGATCGGCAGTTTAATTCATGTGTTTGTGTTTTTTCTTCTCCCCTCCTCCCACAATAAGACGTTAAACTGAGCCGGAGTCTGGGTTGGACTGAACCAACTTGTTGGTGAATGTCGGTCAGACTAAACTTTAGTAATCTTCGACCTTTCACAAAAAAATTATTGGGTACTCTAAAAATATCTGGATCAGGCAGAAGAAAACAGCCCCATACCATCACAGTGAAATCCCTTACATAATTGAAGGTGGGTGCTCTGATGAAACTCAACCATTGGCCGAAATCTGATCCTGGTTACTTTCCACAACTGAAGGGATACATTCCTTGAACTCACAAGTTACTTTTCAAAGCTTTATTGGAAATCGCCAGGTGCTTCAATGGAACTTAGGGGTTAAATGTTAGAATTTTCCTTGAACTCATGAGGTACTTTCTGGAAATTTTTAAGAACCAAATTGGTTATGTCCTGTTGAATTAAATAATTATCATAATTAATTCAATGCATGTTCAAGCAGAGACTAAATGGAGCCAATTTCCAGTTTAACATTTATTTTGAACAGATTAACAAATTGCAGTTTTACAGAGGAAGTTGCCCCCGTAGTTCCTCTGTGGTCCAGATTTAAAGAAATCTGACAATTAAATGATCTTCATTTCACACCTTTATAGAAACCGGGCCTCTAGGCGTTTCTACTCCCTCCAATCAGAACATTTCCAAACAGTGTCTTAGCCATTATTGGCTGTCAGAAAATTATACAGTCATATGGGTGAGACGTCTTTTCTTAAAAGCTCATTCTGAGTTTTATGGTTTTATGGCAACACACTAAATCTACAGACATCCTGTTTTTACAGCTTGCAATAAAACTCACCCCAGAGTTTTATGACTTAAAAGCTTACCCCCATAAACAATACTGACAGACCCATTTTTTACAACCATGCAAACTATATAAACAGTCTTTTACCTTCTGAATAATAAAAGTTTAAACCCTATGCAGAATAACACCACAATTCCCTCTTTTCAATCTTTTTTGAAAATAGATTGATATCTTCTCTGTACTCTCCTTACTCAAAAATGTCAATCTGTTAATTATAAATTCACCCTCTTTTGGCATTATACAAAAAAATTATTTTAACAATTCCCAAAAAATAATTCAAAAACCCAAAAATGTATAAGAATGTCTTACATGTGAAGAGATAATTAAATCTGACTTGAAACATGTTAATACTCGTGGAAGAAGCTTAGAAAATCCATGAAAAAATACATTCTTACTATGTTATATTCTGAAATAAATCAAACTTAAAGTGTTAAGAAACCTGTGAAATAGAAGGTATTAAGAACCCTTTACAAATGTAATCCTCGAGTCTATTTAGTCTTTCCTCTAGTAGACCCTTTTGTTTTATTAATGCAAACCTTAATACAACCTTAAAGACAACTGGAAATTAAGAAATAAAATTAACTGATTAAAATTCTTTCAGAAACCCTCTTAGGAAATATTAACAATTCTGCACTTGTGAATAAAATAGTTAATCAAATAGTTAAACAACCTGTAAAATGCAAAAAATTATTAATAAATGTTCAGTCTTTATATTTGTATTCTGTTCCTCTTTCTTCACTCTCATTATAGCCCCCCCATGGCTCCTGGCAGCTGGAGAGCAATGTACAGAGCTGATCAGTGTGGAGGGCATCTATTTTTTAGTGTTCCAGTTTTACTCCCATATTTGCAGATAACCACTCTCTGAAATGCCAAGTACTTCATTAATTGAGCATTTCCCCCAATAAACACAAATGCACAGACAGGCCCCGCTTCCCATAGCTTACCCCACCGATGTGGGGTGGTCAAAACCTGCTGTGCAGCTGATTGGTGAGTTGTGATCTTCTTCTGTAGATCCCTCTTTGAGATGGCAATTTCAAATTGCCCATCTCATTCATTGGCACATAGATCACACTGGATGAGTAATATCACCACCCAAACAACCTTCTGGGTGAGCTAGGCCCCGCCGCCTGTGGCCCCAGCTTCCAATTCAGCTTGGTCAAACCCTTCTCGACCCTCCTTAGGCAGAATCCTGCCGATCCTCGACCAGGTTCGTCGTTGGCGTGGAGCTGCACTTTGTGTGTGTTCCCAGCTGTCATCTGGAACTTTGCTGAACCACTGGACTCCTCACGCCTTCGACCTGGAGCTGTACCTTGGACGCCTTCAGCAGCTGTAGTCAGCTGTGACCAGAGGAGACTGTGTGCTCCTCACGTGCTGCTGAATCCTGGGGGCATAAGCTTGTAAACATCTAAAAAATGACAGTTTCTGATCCGGTCTTGTGATCACTCCTTTTCAATCTAATCCAACTGTATTGTGCTGAGAAATTATTTCACCCATCTAATTAAAAGTAATCCCTGGGGAAAGAGCAAGTCCATATTATTTTGATACAACACCGTTGTTTTTCCTAAAAACTAAACCAAAACACCTCCCTCATTAATGGATTTAAAAGCAAGAGCAGGCTCAAGAGTTTACTTTTTGTCTACAGTTCAACTGATTACTATCCATTTGCTTGTTCACCCAAATTGATTCTTACATTTACTTATTTTATTTATCCAGTTTAAGACACTTATGTCTGTTCCATTACAATATATCCTTTCTTAAATTCAGTACATCCCTGTGGATGAAAACGTAAAAATAAGAAAAAAAAAATGTTTCTCTCTCACCAGCCAGCAACCCCCTGCTATCGGCCCAATTTTTCCTTCCAAATTTTGTTCCTGGTAAATGGTGGTATTTTACCTGGAGATAATCCTGGGGAAGCCAAGGGGGTATCAAAGTTCGAGGAACCTCGGCCACCTTCGATCAGACAAACAGAAACTCTTGTGGTTAATTCAGCAACAGTGACATTGAATCAACAGTCTTTGATCATCACTTCTTCAGCAGAAACAGTCCATCTCACGCCAGCCAAGTGGATTCACACATATTGTCCTTGAAAGTTCAGCTCAGCATGAGGAAACGTGCTCCCCCCTAGGGTGTCCTCCAGTTCACCCCTGAAAATATACAGTCACTGGTGCCCCCCTGTGTGGGAGCAAAGCACAAGAGAGACGAACTTCTGCGCTGGTGTATAGATGTTTCTTTCTTTGGCAGTTATGGCGGGCGCCTGGCACTATCCGTCATCAGCCCACGCACCCCCACCCATCTTATCTCCCCAGGAACATAAATTACATCTCAAGAATGTTATCTGAGGGGTCTCTGTTGCGGGATGAGAAAAAGAGAAAAAATATATAATTAGAGGAAGAAAAAAAAAACAGACAGAGAGTCGATCCTCTCAGCCTATTCAAATCAAGTTTTATTTAAACTTTTTATTTTCATATTCATTAGTCTCCTTCCTCGAATGCTGAATTTAAATATCTTCCACACTCAGACTGCCTTTGTGGGCTCTATTTTAATTTTACTTCAATCAGTTATACTAGTAATAATTTCTTCATTATTAATTCTGGTAAAAATATACTAATTAATAGGTTTGCTCTCTCCACCAGGAATGATAATTAATCCTTATACGTCTAATTAAACTGTTGTTCAAATTCTTCCCCTGCTTATTTTATTTAATGATTCCTTCATTTTTCATCCAATTTATATTCTATACTTTATCAATGCAATGCCTTTCTCTATTTTGTCAATTTGATAAATGTCTCTTCCATCTCATGTGTAAATTAAACATTTATAAAGATTGACCATCGCAATATTTTATTAACACACTTAGTTCTTAGAAAAATAAAATTAAATCAAAAAAGAAACAAACAAAAAGGCTGGATTTTTCTGTTAGATATTGCTAAAGCACCACTAAAACATTGCAATAACAAAAATAAAGTCAATAACCATCTGCAAAGATCAAGTCTCCAACTCCCCATCACTTAAGTGTACTGGATCTCTATCAAGCTGGCTCAGACAAAAAATATCAAAATTAAAAACATCAAATGTTTAAAACAAAATCAGAGAACAGTACTGACTGATAAACACAACATAGTTTACAAAAACAGTCTTCAGTTTGCTATACATCAAATTCTATCCATATTTCTAAAGAAAAATCCAAGATTTAAATCACTGACAAAACAGCTTCCCTATAAATATTGCCAAACCTAAAGTACTTTTTTTTAACACAATCCAATATAAATTCAAAGTACTTTTGCTTATATGATTCCTCTTTAAACAAACCCAAATGTGCTCACTTGCCCAAATATTCTGATTGTAAATAATGAAACCATTTCATACTTCAAAAACATCTGTCAGATTCTGTTAAATGAGTCAAACATAGTCAAACTGATTTTTGCAACTAAAACTCCTCTTAAATTTTTGTAGGATACATAGTAGTCTAATTCCCCTTAGCAGTAAAACAAAACAAAAAAATTCAATAAAGGAGGTTCAAGAGATGAGATTTCTCTAAACAAAAACTAGTCGCATTAAAATAAATAATAAAAAATAAAAAAAATAAAAAAACCAGCATTTTTTCAGTATCCCTCTTTTCCTCTCAGGCTTCTTTTTTTTCTTTTCTCCAATGATAAACACCAAATTAAATTGAAGCTTCTAGAGATGTCAAATACATTACCACTGAATCATGTTTTCTTTAATCCAGCTTCCCAAATTAACATTTTTCCAAAGTTCTAATTAATAAGCAGACCGCAGTTCAGAAATCTGGGTCAGAATCCAAGTCGAACCAAATATATAAATTTTGAGAGAGAAAGAGGAAAAAAAAATAAAAATAAGAAAAAATAAAGAAAATAAAATCAAAAAATCTAAATAAATAGTCAGTTACAGAGTCCCCACTAATCAAATGGTATATTATGCCATTATTCTAGGATGAGAACTGTTCCAAAATGTTTTAGGACCTGTAAATTTACTCTCAGCATCAAGTAAACTAGCTAACAATCAATAAAGAACATCTGAAAGATTAATCTTAAACTTTAAAACTAAAACCGATTCTTATTTGTCAAAACAAAATGTGTATTCAAATATATGGTAAAACTTATTTCAATGTAGCTGGTCCAATCACATTTTGCCTCTACACGATCAGAATAAATGAATTTAGAATTTACTTCTTACTTCCAAATTAAACCATCATTTCGATCACCGTGATATTCATTACTTTCAATCCTTAGACCAATTCAAATTTATCCCCAGCCTGTTTAAAAACAAACTGATTACTTAAAGATGACTCTGTGTTTTACTGTTTTCTTTTTTTCAAATTCAAACATTCAAATCCCACTAGTTTATAAACTATCACTATGATAAGTGTTGTTTTGCATGGTAAAAACATTTAATTTGTAACGGAATTGAAATGTACTGGGTTACTTCTTGAGGCCCAGTTGAATTCTGATAACTCCAATAAGCCTTGAGTGTCCACAAAATCATTAAGAATGTTCAATTGTTTAAATAATTTAACATCAGTCTCCTTTAGATCATTTATTCAGAGACCAAGCTATATTTCTAAAGTCTATAGAGCCATCAGAAATAAGCCAAACATAATTTTAGCATAAATGATACTTATTTAAATCACAGAAAGAATTCATTCTCTGTATCATTCAACACGGTGCTTAAAAAAATAATTTAGACCAGTTTGTTGCTTTCCAATTAACACCGTTTGCTTTTCGTTAAATTCTTATAATTACTACTTATAACTTTATCTTTATTTAGGCCAACTTAATCAAATCCTGCTTAGATCAATCCAAAAGCAAAAAATCCACCTACTCAAAGATTCAAAAAATGCAACTTTTATTTTGACTATACACTCTCCCCTCTTTTTAATTTCAAAGATGAAATCAAAAATTAAAACTTCACCAAGTCAGAATCGACTCATGAGTAACTGTTCTCAGCCTTTTGCGTTTAATTATAACATGCATAATTGCTCTCCTCATGTAATCAATCGAGCCTTCTCAGGCTAAAGCAGTTAACCAAATTCAGCATGTACTTCTTAATCTTTAATCTCCGTACCGTAACAGTTCAGTTAAACATGAAACACCTTAAATTGCCCTTCGTAGAAAATGTGCTAAAACATTGCCGAAAGGGAGTAGCAACCAAAAGTTATCTGAGCAGTTATCTTGAGGCCGTTTTACCTCTTACTCAACCAGAAAAAGTTAACAAAAATCCAAATAAGTTTAAGTCTTAACAAGGCAATCGTCTGCAGGAGTCTGTAATCACTTTCTATCCAAAATCAACCTTCAGCTTGCTACACATAGAACATGCAGTTAGTTTCAACCACAAACACATTGACACACAAAAGCCACCACCGCTAGCTTAGCACAACAGCCCACAGCAACGTGCTACCGTTAGCTTTCTTTTTGCAACGAAACCTAAAACAGTACAAAAAGTGCGGCGAAAACACTCCAGAACATCGCAACACACACTTTAGAAGATTACATACCGCAATACCAGGACTTTATCCGCACAATTCATACCACTTCACCAAACTTTAATTCGGCATGAACAAAAAATCTCCTGTTCTTCCCACGCGGACTGAAACATATGTTTCCTAACAGCCGTTCCGCACAGAAAACACCGAACCTACAACATCCGTTACAGCCCAAAAGCATTAACAAAAAAACACAACATTATAAGCGGTGACTTTTAGACCGTATTAATTATTTTCTCACAGAGGTTTACACCAATCTGTTATAAGTTCCGTAGTCCGCTTTGAGAAATTTCCTGGCGCCGGCCTCCAGAAAACCACTCAAAAGACTCGAACAGATGGCAGAAAACCGCCTACTACCACTAATTTATTTATCAAAACATATAGTCAAAGCTGTATGTATGTTAGCCATGCTATCAAGCAAAAACTCACACAGAATTAGCTCCGCCATAGCACCTAGCTTAGGGCGGCCACCCTGATGGCCTGTCGTAAATGTTCACAACTCATTCTTATAGATTTTTAATTACAGTTATCCATCATATTTAGTTAGATATTCATTTATCTATTTTAATTTATTTATTATACTCGAGTTCATTATTTATACCATAACATTTTAACACAAAACGCAACATCACCAGCACGTCTCGCAAAGCGCCTGCGTAAAAAACTTCTCACACACACACATAGACACACACTTGTACAAGCAGAATTCTAAACACTAACCTCATCGGACCTCTTCCAAAAATGCCGGACCATTTTCACAATTCCAATTCGTGGTGCTCAGCCCCGCGTTCGGAAGGAACGCAGCCCCTCTCCCAGGTAAACCGTTAGATTTAACAGAGGGCGACCCAGGCGCTCCGTAATCTATTTCCGTACCAGCCCGGGAGCTCCCAGATAGCGCCCTATCTGGGCAGAGTGGCCAACCCGTCGAGTTCCGATCCGTACCTTGGGTCAGATTTTGAGTCGTTGAAGAGATCGGTCCATCTGCTCCACTGTCCGCCCCGGAGAACAGGCAGCCCCCACTGGGCCCGCAGAGTAAGAAACTCCATCTCCCAGCAGGCACCGGTGTTTCTCTACGGAGCGTAAAGAAGGACTCAATCCTGCTCAGAACAGAGAAACAGACAGCCGATCAGGCTCAACACTCCGGGCTTGCAATAGTTAATCTGCTCAAAACAAAAAAACATATTTAACTTGCATGACAACATTACCCAATGTTAGATTAACCAATCAATAGAATTTAAAAAACTACGCAACTCTGCGCAAATTGTCAATAGAGCAAATACATGTCTGTTAATTAACTTAAAAAAAATATAACTGGATCCTGGTCCAAAACCCTGCACACAGTCGAGGTCACCATTTGTTGAATTAAATAATTATCATAATTAATTCAATGCATGTTCAAGCAGAGACAAAATGGAGCCAATTTCCAGTTTAACATTTATTTTGAACAGATTAACAAATTGCAGTTTTACAGAGGAAGTTGCCCCCGTAGTTCCTCTGTGGTCCAGATTTAAATAAAATCTGACAATTAAATGATCTTCATTTCACACCTTTATAGAAACCGGGCCTCTAGGCGTTTCTACTCCCTCCAATCAGAACATTTCCAAACAGTGTCTTAGCCATTATTGGCTGTCAGAAAATTATACAGTCATATGGGTGAGACGAGTCATATGGTGAGACGTCTTTTCTTAAAAGCTCATTCTGAGTTTTATGGTTTTATGGCAACACACTAAATCTACAGACATCCTGTTTTTACAGCTTGCAATAAAACTCACCCCAGAGTTTTATGACTTAAAAGCTTACCCCCATAAACAATACTGACAGACCCATTTTTTACAACCATGCAAACTATATGAACAGTCTTTTACCTTCTGAATAATAAAAGTTTAAACCCTATGCAGAATAACACCACAGTCCCTTAGAACTTCCCAGATCCTTTCTTTGAACTGCTTGAATATTACTATGAACTCTTTGAAATTATCTGGTTATTTTCCATAACAAAAAACTTTTCATTTCAATTCACTTTTATTTATATAGCGCCAATTCACAACAAATGTCATCTCAAGGAAACTGTACAACAAAAGTCGTTTCAATACAATTACACAAACATTTCAATCAGTTAAAAGTTTTCTATAGAAGGAATCACAGCAGATTCTGATGAGTCATCAACATGAGATTGTGCCCGGAACATGCAGACTCCAACCACAGCTATTCCTCAGTAACATTAAGAAACCTCGGTCAGAACTCTGCTCAGTACAAGCGGTCAGCTGCCACGACCGTCTGGGGGTCTGAGAAGACAGAGAAGAGACAGCATGGAGGATGCTCGGTGACTTTGAGCATCTGGAGCGATGTTCCCCATCCAGCTGGGGGCCTTTTAGTTGAGCAGGGTACCAGACCATATGGAGCTTCTATGGGGAGGAAAAAAATAATAAGAGACAACCGGGTTAACAATAACAGCAGAAAAAATATATCTGGAGAGTGGTAGAAGAAAAAAGTAGAAGAGAGAAGAAAAGTTGTCAGTCTGTCCTCCAACAGTCTAAGCCTATAGCAGCATAACTACAAAAATAGCCCAGGATAACCTAGGCCACTCTAACTATAAGCTTTATCAAAAAGGAAAGTTTTAAGCCTTGTCTTGAAAATAGACAGAGTATCTGCCCCACTGACTAAAACTGGGAGCTGGTTTCACATGAGAGGAGCCTGACAACTAAAAGATCTGCCTCCCTTTCTACTTTTAGAAATCCTAGGAACTACCAGTAAACCTGCATTCTGAGCACAAGTGCCCTGTTAGGAACTTACGGAACACTCAGATCTCTGATTGACGGGGGGGTCCACAATGAGGGGAAAAAGCGCTCAATTGTGTTTTGAGTCGATACTCAGACTCACAACACAGGTGACGGTGTGTGTGTGTGTGTGTGTGTGTCTGAATTCCATGTCAGTGTGTGCGTCAGTAGATGCAGGTGGACGGATGAGGAGGATACTCTGTGTACATTCCTCTCATGGGCATTTGATTGTGGACCAAGTTGGTCAAGGTCTTCATGGGAGCCAAAACAGTAAATATTTGGATAGCAAATTTCCTCTCTACCCCTTCAGTCTGTCAGCAGTTTCTTTTATAGTCTAATTCAACCAAATTAAAGTTCAGATTAATCCATTTTTTAAATCAAATTTGGGAGAATGCCAATGATTTTATTATTAATAGAATTTATTTTATTTATAAAGAATCCCATTAAGCCGTCACTACTGAGAGAAGGGGGGATAGTTGGTTCAACAGAGCTATGACTCTGTAAGTTTGGCAACTGTACTAAAAAGAAACCTACGATTGTTTTTATTTACCTCTATTAATGACGAACAATAAGCTGTTCTAGCTTGCAAAGGGGCATTTTTATAAGGTAGTAGACTATTTTTCCAGGTTAGAAAGGAATCATTTAAGTGTGTAGAGCGCCATTTTCTCTCCAGTTTCCTAGTATTCTGCTTTAAAGAACACAACTCTGCATTAAACCATGGAGGCAGCCTCCTATGGCTGATTACCTTCTTTTTGAAGGAGGCTACACTGTCTATTGCCAAACTCAGTGAGGAAGTAATACTTTGAACAAGACCATCAATTGCTGAAGGGTTAGTGTTGGAATTATTGCCATCCACTGTGGTATTCTGAGACGGATAGGGAAGCAAGAATGGAAAGATTCTTTAAAACTTGTTACAGCACTGTCTGATAAAGTTCTACTGTAATGAAATTATCTTTCAGATTTTGGAACGTTGGGTAAAGTAAATTCAAAGGTTATCAAAAAATTATCAGCTAGGACTGGGTTATGTTAGTTCATCATAGTCAATACCATATGTCAGTACAATGTCTAAAGTGTTTTGAGCAGAGTGCGTGGGTCCCTTCACTTTCTCAGTAAAGCTAATTGAGTCTAAGATAATATTAAATGCTGCAGTTAGGCTATCACTTTCAATGTCCATGTGAATATTGAAATCCCCTATTATAACTATCTGATCAGTGTTGAAAACTAAATCAGATAAAAAATCTGTGATCTGATCTCAGATCTTTTGGTGGACGATAGAAAACCACAAACAAAAGTGGTTTTAATGTTTTGCAGCTTGGATGAGGAAAACTAAGGATTAGATGTTCAAAAGAGCTGTTGTTAAGTTGCAAATCGAATGAAAGATGGTTGCAACTCCTGCTCGTCGCCCAGTACTTCTAGGAATGTGAAAATTTTGATAATTGGAAGCCATTGAAAAATCCTCCTGCTGCAACCAGGTTTTTGATAGGCAAAACAAATATTTTTTTTATCACATATCAAGTCATTTAATTCAATTCAATTTCAATTCAGTTTATTTATATAGTGCCGTTTCACAACAGACGTCATCTCAAGGCACTTTAAAAGAAGAGTTATTACGATACAATGTTTAATTTAGGAATTAGAGAACCACAGAAGATTGAATTCTCTGCAATCCCTCACACTGAGCAAACATGAAGTGACAGTGGAGAGGAAAAACTCCCTTTTAACAGGAAGAAACCTCCAGCAGAAACAAGCTCAGCATAAGCGGTCATCTGCCGAGACCGTCTGGGGTTTGGAGAAGGCAACAGAGACACAGAAAGAGCAACAGAACTGATGCAGAAGCAGAAGCTGGTAGCGGACATGGAGAACGTTCCGCCACTGGAATGCCTTCTTAGTCAGGGTCGGGGCAGGTCAGGATCACCTACTGTAGGAAGAGACTAAGAGAAAACAGCTTAGCGTTACAATTGACAGCAGATCATGCAGGTGGGGAGAAGTAGGAGAGAAAGTAGGAACTGACTCTAACTATGTCCTCCAACAGCCTAACCTAAAGCAGCATAGCTACTAACATTAACCTATCTTCTAGCTACTAGGAGACCTAGCTACTAACACTCTCTACCTATGTTACATTAATCTATCTCTACCTGACTACTAACATTAACCTATCTCTTCCTAGCTACCTTTCTAACCTGTCTCTAGCTGTAAGCTTTAGTTTACAAAGCTTTATTGTCTTTGAGGAGAGGGATCTTGTGTTTAGTAAACCACATCTAATTGCCATATTTCCTTGTTTGGTCCGAGTCGTTTTAGTTTAATGAGATTTTTATAGTTTTCTTTTGTCAGGTTAACTTTTAGTCTATTTAATTTTGGCCATGGGCAAGACACTGTCTCAATGGGGTATTGAGTGGGTAACAGTACAGAAGCTGCAGACAGGTGGGTTAAACTATGACTCTGCTTCCAGGTCTGGACCCTGGTTTGTCAGTGTTTTGAAGAACTTATAAATCTGTCCAGATTCGTAGAAAGAAGAGCTGCTCCATCCAAAGTGGGATGGATGCTGTCTCTCTGGATCAGACCAGGTTTTCCCCAAAAAGTTTTCCAATTATCAATGTAGTTCACGTTGTTTGCTGGACACCATTCAGACAACCATCAATGAACTTATAGCATGTGGCTAAACATGTCGTTACTAGACCGATGGGGCAGGGGTACACAAAAGATTACAAAGTCCGACATCGTTTTAGCCAAATTACTGTATTGACACTTATCCTTATCCAGCAGTTTCAGGTGGGATTTTATGTCGCCTGTTCTGGCCCCTGAAAAACATTTGACTATGGTTGATGGGGTCTCTAATGCATGGCTGATAGCGCTCCAGCGATACGCCGGATTTCCGGCATACGTACGTTTTTCAAGGGGAAAAAAATGTCTGGCTTGTGTTTTTTTGTAATTCCCAAGATCTGATAGGCGCTTTGACTCTAAACCACACCATTGTAGGCCTACAAAAAACAATAGGTTACAGATGTGGACAAAATTGTTGGTACCCTTCATTAAATAAAAGAAAAACTCATAATGGTCACAGAAATAACTTTAATCTGACAAAAGTAATAATAAATAAAAATTATATAAAAGTTGACCAATGAAAGTCAGACATTGCTTTTCATCCATGCTTCAACGGAATTATTTAAAAAATAAATGCATGAAACAGGCCTGGACAAAAATTATGGTACCCACAACTTAATATTTGGTTGCACAACCTTTTGAGGCAATCACTGCAATCAAATGATTCCTGTAACTGTCAATGACACTTCTGCACCTCTCAGCAGGTATTTTGGCCCATTCCTCATGAGCAAACTGTTCTAGTTGTTTCCGGTTTGAAGGGCGCCTTTTCCAGACAGCACGTTTCAGTTCCTTCCAAAGATGCTCAATAGGATTGAGATCAGGGCTCATAGAAGGCCATTGTTTTCCTCTTAGCCCTTCTTGGGTGTTTTTAGCTGTGTGTTTTGGGTCATTTTCCTGTTGTAAGACCCGTGACCTGCTACTGAGACCATGCTTTCTGACACTGGCCAGCACATTTCTCTCTAGAATCCCCTGATAGTCTTGAGATTTCATTGTACCCTGCACAGATTCAAGACACCCTGTGTCAGATGCAGCAAATCAGCCCCAGAACATAACCGAGCCTCCCCCATGTTTCACAGTATGGACCGTGTTCTTTTCTAGATATGCTTCATTTTTCCGTCTGTGAAGATAGAGCTGATGTGCCTTCGCAAAAAGTTACATTTCTGTCTCATCTGTCCACAGGACATTCTCGCAGAAGCTTTGTGGCTCATCAGCATGTAGTTTGGCATACTCCAGTCTGTTTTTTTAAATGATTTGTCCTCTCCTTGTTCATCTCCCATGTAGCCCTCTTTGGCTCAAACAGCGAAGGATGTTCCGATCTGACACTGATGTTCCTTGAGCAAAAAGTTCAGCTTGGATCTATTTTGAAGTCTTTCCAGGCTCTTTTGTTTGCATTTGGATTATCCGTCTCTTTGATCTGTCATCAATATTCCTCCTGCAGCCACGTCCAGGGAGGTTGACTACAGTCCCATGGATCGTACATTACTGAATGACATGTGCAGCTGTAGTCACAGAAACATCTAGCTGCTTGGAGATGGTCTCATAGCCTTTACAGTTAACATGCTTGTCCATGATTTTCTTTCTCATCTCCTGAGAAAACTCTTTCCTTTGCTTCCTCTGGTTTATATTGAGTGTGGTACATACCACGTCACCAAACAACACAGTGACCACCTGGAGTCCTATATATAGGCCCACTGAGTGATTACAGGATTGTAGACACCTGGGATTCTGATTAGTGGACATACCTTGGATTAACATGTTCCTCTGGTCACATTATTTTCATTCTTTTCTAGGGGTACCATCATTTTTGTCCAGGCCTGTTTCATGCATTTATTTTTTAAATAATTCCGTTGAAGCATGGATGAAAAGCAATGTCTGACTTTCATTGGTCAACATTTATATAATTTTTATTTATTATTACTTTTTGTCAGATTAAAGTTATTTCTGTGACCATTATGAGTTTTTCTTTTATTTAATGAAGGGTACCAACAATTTTGTCCACGTCTGTATATTGTATAGTAGTATTGTATCTTTGCTTTCAGTTACGTCCCAACACTGGTTGTGAGTTTTAATTACTCATAACTACTATTGTTTTTATATTTGCAGGGGTCCTTCCAACATTTCAGCAATTTGCCAAAAAGCTTCAGCATGAAAAGCCAATGGTGTATTTGGTGCACATGGAAATGGTGGCCCTGGTTAGAGAGCTCCTGGGAACATTTATGAGACCAAATGCTATCCCACTGAGTCACAAGGAGATTCTCATGGTTGATGTACGGAAAAGGGATTTGCGTACAGTCTCCTTTTGTTGTATTGTGTCCTTGTAACAAATCTGTTGGGCAGTTTTGTTACATTAACATGAACAAAGCCTGTCTAAAAAGCCCGGGAAAGGTTTGGGTTGGTCGTAACTATGACTCTCTCAGAGAAGGGTATATGAGGTCAGCAGAGTTTCTGCTAAAAAACCTTCCCCTGGACAACACCATATTATCATCCCTTTCTGCTCTTACTCCAGCTCTAATGCAACCTGATGGTGTGATTGGAGCTTTGACTGCATTAGGAGAAGCCTTGCCAAATGTTGTTCCTCCAGAAGAGATCGGTCAGCTGGTAGAAGAATGCCGGGCCTACCAGCTGGATGGGGATATGCTCCTTCGTGTACATATCTACAATGAAGACGACGGTCGTGTGGATGTAGAGTGGTGGAACCATGTTGCTTCCTTGAAAAAGGCAGCGAGGGAGGAGAGGTATCCAACCCTAAACAAGCTAGGTAAAGCTCTTCTGTCCATTTCCACAGGCCCCTTGGTGGAAGGATAATTTAATTTGATGGATGATATCCTTGATGATGACAGGTTCTCCATGAATGTGGAAATTTATGAGAGCCTAGCAGTAATCCAAGTCCACACTTAAAGCTAGGGACCAGACAGCCTCAAATATGACCATTGACCAGCCTCTGAGGCGAGCCTGCGTTTCATAATTTTAAAACTACCAATTGCATTTACAGAAAAAGAAAGAGACTGAACAGGTACTAAAGCTGAAAAGAATAAGTGAGGCAACAAGGATGCGGTCCTCAAAGGAGGCAAACAAACTAGTTCAACGGGCCCAAAAAATCAAAAGGGCAGCAAAATCTGCCTCTCTGCCAGTGTCTACCTGATCTACAAACTCCACCACCTCCTCTGGTCAAAAAGGTCCTGCAAAAGAAACATCCACCCAAACCCTTTTCTCTGCCAGTGTCTACTTCATCTACACAAGCCACCACCTCCTCTGGTCAAAAGGTCCTGCAAAAGAAACATCCACCCAAACCCTTTTCTCTGCCAGTGTCTACTTCATCTACACAAGCCATCACCTCCTCTGGTCAAAAGGTCCAGCAAAAGGAACTTCCACCCAAACCCTTCCCTCTGCCAGTGTCTACTTCATCTACACAAGCCACCACCTCCTCTGGTCAAAAGGTCCTGCAAAAGAAACATCCACCCAAACCCTTCCCTCTGCCAGTGTCTATTTCATCTACACAAGCCACCACCTCCTCTGGTCAAAAGGTCCTGCAAAAGGAACTTCCACCCAAACCCTTCCCTCTGCCAGTGTCCACCTCATCTACACAAGCCACCACCTCCTGTGGTCAAAAGGTCCTGCAAAAGGAACTTCCACCCAAACTCTTCCCTCTGCCAGTGTCTACTTCATCTACACAAGCCACCACCTCCTCTTGTCAAAAGGTCCTGCAAAAGAAACATCCACCCAAACCCTTCCCTCTGCCAGTGTCTACCTCATCTACACAAACCACCAACTCCTCTGGTCAAAAGGTCCTGCAAAAGAAACATCCACCCAAACTCTTCCCTCTGCCAGTGTCCACCTCCTCTGGTCAACAGGCCAGAGCACCAGACAAGCACTCATCTCACGCCACCACCTCAGGACAAGCCAGATGTCCTC
This sequence comes from Apricaphanius iberus, assembly GCA_028564705.1. Lineage (NCBI taxonomy): Eukaryota > Metazoa > Chordata > Actinopteri > Cyprinodontiformes > Aphaniidae > Apricaphanius > Apricaphanius iberus. The sequence continues at coordinate 499,023 of JAPXFQ010001072.1, read as the reverse complement.
CATTTACCACAGCCTCCTCTTCAATAGACAGCCAACATATTTTTCCATCAACTTTCCTAACCTCAGCAACTGCTACAAGCTCTTCTGAATTAGCCGCCACATGCTCAACATCAGCTACCACATTCTCTGCACAAACATTGCCACCTACTGACCTGTCTTGGTATGGCTGTAGTATCCGTAGTCTCAGTATGCTATACAAGCAATACCTGTGCAGGTAAGTGACTAGTTAAGAGCAGGGATCTATTCCTGAACAGGCCTACCAGGCCCAGGGTCCCAAGAGCTCTGGTGCTCTACACATATATGGTTCTGTAATATAGGCTTGTACTGGATTTGTTCATCTTATGTCTGAATAATGTCCATTTATATCTACAAAATTCATCAGATTCTTTAATACCATGGACTATCTATCAGAATGTTCTCCCAGGGGACCACACCCCTGGATCTCACTTAAAATTATGTTGACAAGGGCATATATCCTGGCTTAGGCCTTCCCAAGGAAAAAAGTTCAGGCTCAGGATTTTTTTTTTTTTCAATCACCCGTGCTAATGCCACGTTTCGGACTATGGAACTGCCAATTACCACAATCTTTTTCTCAGTGGGTGCGTCACTGAGTGGGGAAAATCTGTTAGAACACAGACAGGATGGTGGTACCCTTTGGGCTGGGAACTATGCTTTGTGCGTACCGTCACCCAGTCGGCCTGAGATCCCAGCTGCGTGGGTTCTGTTGGAGGACGGCTAGGTGATTCTATCCTTGTTGGCTCCGTGCTGGCTAATGGGCCTCGACTATTTACTGGATTCTCAACAGCAGGGAGCCGGGCTTCTAACTCTGAAACCCTTCACCTCCAAAGCTAAGAAAATGCTACATTTATTACATTTACCATTATCACTAAAGGAGGCGGAGGAGTAACTAAACATCTGACATAGAGAACAGGAGAGAGGAGCCTCAAAGGGAGAAAGAGACGGAAGAGACGTAGCCATAGCTGCTATGTAACTAAGCTAACGAGCTAAAGAGATCTTAGCACACCAAGAACAACAATGTGAAACACAAATGGTTCCCAAAACGTAAAGTTCACCAACTGGAAATAAGTGTAGTAGTGTGCTTGTGTGCTAAAATAACTTAGAAAGACCTATACAAAGACAAAAATATATCAATCAAAGAGAACCTGAGCACCAAGCAGCTCCGAGGAGCTCAGCAGTGACAACAATCCACCAAGTAAAAATAACTTTCCACAACCTTCTTAGCAATCTGTAGTTGCTTCAGTGGAAGTTAGACTGTAATTTTCAGAACTTTCCATGAACTTAGTAGGTACTTTGTGAACATATCTAAGAACCAAATTGGTTATGTCCCTTAGAACTTCCTTGATACATTCTTTGAACTTGTGCAAAACTTACTTTGCACTGGGACGTCATCTGGTACAGCAGTGGCACGGGAGTCCCATACACAGTACAGAGGCTAAAGTCCTCAAAAATATGTCTCTAATGTTTTTTTAACTTTTTATTGCTGCTTTTGTTTAATTTGATCACCTAATTAAGTAAAGCATCTTGAATTGCATTGTACTTGAAAGTGTGTTATACAAATAAAGCTGCCTTGCCTTACTTTACTGATACATATGTGATACTTTCCAAAAACATACCAGGCCACTTCAATTTTTGGATTTGATAAGAGTAAACAAATAGGTAAATAGTCAGCTTTGTGTAACTTTTGAATAAGTGTACTGACTTTTACACCTCAGTAACAACTGGTCCCAGAAAACCTTTCATATACCTAAAAACCTTCATCTCCCATGTGTATAAGCTGGTGAAAAGACTAATTTATAAATATTTGCAACATATGAAAATGAACACAAGAAGCCCCCTGCTCTGACATTTCTTTTGCCTCCAATTTGAGGTCACTGAAGTGCCTTTAATGAGTAGTTAATGCTACACTGTGCCTTCTGCATTTCAATATAAACGCTGTAAAGACGGCAAACAGAACAAGTCACTCACAAGCGAGTTTGCAGAGCAGCGTGGGTAATTAGGCGGCCTCGACTAATTAATCATCCCACTCCCTCTACTCTCCCAAATAGAAGATTAGCAGGGAGTTACTTCTCCAATTTCCCACATTGATCAAATGTTCACTTGTCTTCAGGAGAACAACAACCAAAGAGTACATTTGGCTGTTTCTGTTGGCTCTCATCGTCGCAAATTCAGCTGAATAAGGACTGATGAGCGATTTGAAAAGAGACAGACTGACAGCTCAGGAAATGTTCTGATTATTTTCTCAACTGTGCTTAATGCTGCTACTTACACCAAATAGCTGTTGGTTCAGTGGAAACAGAAGAAACACCTCCGCTCAATGAAGCTTATTTATATAGCGGCAATTCACAACACGTCATCTCAAGGCACTTTACAAATCATTTCTTTTAATCACTGATACATTCCAGTTAGTTTAAAAGTTTTATCTGCAGACAGAAGACAATGATTATGTTCGGATTCGATGTGGAACAGCAGAGATGTGTCGAGGTGCACGAGCTGATCTTCTCACATGTAGTAGACCTACTCTGGAACAGCAAAAAAGTTCCTTTCACTGTTGAATTATTAACCTGTGATGTGATACAAATGTGCCATCCTCCTGTTGACAGATCTGCTTGTTGGTTGGAGTACATAAAACACAAAGCTTTGCATTTTCAGGGTGTGGCCTGGGTTCTCTTGCTGTGATGTGCTTCGGTTTGCTTGGTCAAAATACACTGTTTAAACTAGCTTCCATCAACAGAACTTTGCCCCAACATGGGTTGAGTTTTTTTCATATTTCTAATAGTTATCATAATTTAGTTCAGTTTAAGCTTTTTTTAAATGGATTTAATTCCCCATGTCCTTAATTGTTTTAGAGGTTTTACTGTTAATGTTTCTCTCTGCAGAAAGCAGTTCTTACAAAAACAACGCCCAGGAAGGGTCCTTCTCTCTGTGGCCCTATGTCCTACAAGCTAAACACACTGAACCATTAGAAACTATGAAAACATAAATTGTTTTAAAAAATACCTTACCAGTAAATATCTGCTAATTGTGGTATGCGTTTTGATTCACAGGTCCAGAGCAATGATTGCAAGAAAGAGAAAAACACTTAAGTATTAAATAAGTTGTTTAATTGTAGAGTCTGGCTATGTACAATTTAATCTCAGTATGAATGGAGCAGATTCTGTGAAAGCCTCAAAGGTTTCTTTGAGAATATTAGTGAGCTCTTTCAGTCTAGGATCTCAAGATGCGGAAGCCATGCCTCCCATTCTACTTTTAGAAATCAAGTACAACTAGTGACTGAGAGTGAAGTGCTCTTTTAAGAACATATGGAAGAATCAGATCTCTAATGTATGATGGAGTTTGATTATTGAGGGCTTTATACATAAGGAGGAGGAACTCTGTTGTGGACTTAACTTTTCTAGAGAAAATCTAAAACAGGTGATTTCTCTTTTTAATATTCATCAAAACTCTTGTTGCAGCATTTTGGATCAACTTAAGGCCTTTAATTACATTTTGTGCACTTTTTGACAATAAAGAATTACAGAAGTCAAGCCTTGAAGCTACAAACGTAAGGGCTATTTTCTCAGCATCACTCCTGGAAAGGATGTTTCCTATTTTAGCAATATTACAGAGGTGAAAGAAGGACATCCTAGATATCTGTTTAATATTTGATTTGAATGTCATGTCTTTACATTACAAATTATACAGAGGTTCTTTACAGTATTACTGGCAGCCAGTTTAATACCATGCAGATGAAGTGATCGACTTAGCAGTTTTCCTTTTCAGGGCATCTGATCCAAAGACAACTACTTTCTTCTTGTCAAGATTTAAAAGCAGAAAGTTTAGCGTCACCAAGGTATAAATGTTTCCAAGACATGCCAGTAATCTAACTAACGGATTGGATTAATCAGGATTTATGGATAAATATAGTTGTGTAGCATAGCTGTATATATATATATATATATATATATATATATATATATATATATATATATATAAAGAATTGGTCAAGGCACAGGACCTTGTGGTACTCCACAAGTAACCCTTGAGTTTGACGATTTATCATTTACATGAACAAACTGGAATATGTGTGACAGATGATTTAAACCAGTCTACTGGTGTTCCCTTGATCCTTGAAACATGTTCAAGCAGCACTGAGGTTTAACAGTCATTATCTGAGGCCATGAGAATATAATTAGCAATTTTCATCAGAATACCTGAGACTGGAACGGACGTCATAAAACAAATCCATTAAGACCTGCAGTTTCATGCAGTCCGGTTCCCAAGAAAGGTAGAACCTGAAAAGTTAAATTCAGGAGAGATTATCCAAATTAAAACAGTGGTAGAGGAGTCAGCTATTGGTCATTTAATCGAGCATCTGCTTTCAGCTCCTCTTGGGGTCCATTTGGCCAGATATAGTGCCGGCCTTGTGTGGAATGATGCTTCACCTGTTGATGGAATAATATCAGCACAACAAAGTCTTCTATAGATTCAAAAAACACTCTGTATGTACTGTTGTGTTTGTTTGGATGGGTTGTATTGTAGATTAAATTTCATTGTACCTCTAGTTAAATGACAAATAAAGCTGTTTCTAGATTCTAGATCTCTCCTCAGGTCCGCTAACAGACAGGTGATAAACCATTTTCGGAATTATTTAGATTTTACTTTCAGCAGAGGTTGTTTTTGCATATTTTGCTTTTACACATGTGGTCATCCTGTACGACTGGCACCTGATTGCAGCGAAAGAATAACAGAGTGGGGCGACCTGCTCTAAGAGGAGATAAGAAGCTGTAGATGAGGGTAGTAACAAGGAGCCAAATGTCAGATTGTCGCAGCTGTGAGGAGCCATGCTGTGAAACAACTTTGGCATTTATCTGCAGTGGAAGTGTGAAAGTGGACAATGGAGGCTCTGCAGGTGAATCGTTATCAGACAGCATAAATATTCATAAAAACAGAAAGTTCTTCAAAATTTCACATTTAAACTCCAAAACATGGGGTGTTGTGAACAGAAGTAGTAGGCTTCATTTTCTGTGAAAGTTAAAATGGAACTAAGCAGGTTTTTTAACGATAAACTAAATGCATCTATTAAAAGGTTTTCCTTAATGATCAGTGGAAAATTTTAGAAGGTTAATAATGTCAAGCAAAAACAGTTAGGCGGGATCTGCTTATCTGATGTTTACAGCTGTTACACACACATCAGTTGTGAGTATTTGGAGGAAGATAAAAATGATGTAACAAGATGTGAACATGAACATGTTGAAGTTAATTTATGACCTAATCTTGAGCAAAGACAGTGGAGCTCTGAAGCACCCGGACCATCTACGGGATATATACACTCAACAAAAATATAAATGTAGCACCTGTACCAAGTAGCTAAATGTTTAACTAATTAAAGGGATAAGAGGTAGTACTTTGGTCGGGGCCTTGGGAACTTTTCTTTTTTTTCCAAAATGATTATCCGTATAACCAATCTGTTAGAAGATACACTTTGTTAATTATTTCCCTTTTCTTTACTAATTTAAATGCTCTTTAATGGCGGTGCTTCCACTTTGTAGGAAAACAGCATGTTCAACCCACTAAGAATTTATCCTAAAATGTTTTCTGGACCTTTTATACTTACTAAAAATATCAAATACCTTTAAGGAAATTAAAGAAAACTTGGACACAGAATTTAAATTTTTGATTTAAATTTAGTAAAAGGAAAAAAATAGAATCACATACAATAGGAAATTAAAATTTGACAAAACAATTTCACAGTTTTCTCCCACAATGATATCAGCTCAAACCATGCTTTTCATCTCACTCTTAGTAATAATAATTTCTGACAGTACTACTTAAATTTTATCTCTAACTGAAATGTACCCTTTGCAGGCCTGAATCGAAGCTCGGGTGCGTATTGGCCCAAAACAAAACAGCCCCTTCACTCAGTGAGCAAATAAAATAAAAGCACGTGCATTGTTCAAGTTGGTTTTTGTACTCACAAATCCTTAGAGTTTAGTTTGGATGGGGAAAGAAAAGGTGTTGGAATTCCTTCAATGTGCAGCCTAACAAACGGGTAGGCAAGATGATGGTCACAGAACGCCAAGGTCTTCCTCGACAGCACCCTCACAGGTCACAGCAAATGGTTTAACAGGGAACCTCCAGCAGGTCCAAAGATTGGCTCCTGGTCCACTGTACACATTAAAAGCTTTCAGTCCCAATATATGGTGATATCGAACTCATTTTCGCTCCTTATTGATGCTATAAGAGCAATAATGTTAGCACTTAAACAACATTAATTGCTACTACTTCGAAACGGAAGCTACAAAGCATTAGCACACTAGAATGCTGGTTGCATTTAGCATTGCTTAATTTTTACCACCGTGCATCCTTCTGACACAGAACAAAACATTAAAACAGAGAAATTACCTTTCACGTGCTTCTTAAAAATACATTACAAATCGGCAACTCTGCATTAACCGTAGTAAAGGACTTCTCTCCATTCTTTTCATCACACTCCAGCTCCTCCGTGCGCTCTGACCTGCTTAGCTCGCTCTCATGCTAACTATCTTAGCCGCGTTAGTCCCACCCACTCGACTCTGATTGGTCAGCACACAATGCTCTATCCAATGCAACACAAAAGAAAACAAGACTGACGCAACAACATCACCTGAGAGTAGGTTGTGAACACTCCACACGTGTGGAACATTCACTGAACATGGTAAAATTGACTTAACATATTTTAGTCTACAAAAAAAATTAGTTTTACTTTAACATTTAAGAGATTTTTTTTATAACCAGAACTATGATATTTATTATATTTATTCACCCTTTTTTCTAAATAAAACAAATCCTGTGTTTAAACCTTTATGAATTTTGATTCACTTTCATTTACTACTTAGTTTGTACTACACTGCACAGTTCAAACTGGGCTACATAAACACAACCCCTTTGTTCCTGCTCCCATTTTGCATGAGATGGACTTAAAGATCTAAAATTCATTACAGATACACAATATTACCATTTCTCTCAAACATTGTTCACAAATCAGTCTAAATGTGTGATAGCGAGCACTTCTGCTTTGCTGAGATAATCCATCCCACCTCACATGTGTGCCACGTCAAGATGCTGATCTGACATCATGATTAGTGCACAGGTGTACCTTATACTGCCCACAATAAAAGACCACCCTTGAATGTGCAGTTTTTTTCTCACAGCAAAATGCCACAGATGCCACAAGCATTGAGGGAGCGTGCAATTGGCATGCTGACAGCAGGAATGTCAACCAGATCTGTTGCTCGTGCATCGAATGCTCATTTCTCCACCATAAGCCGTCTCCAAAGGCGTTTCAGAGAATAATGCAGTACATCCGGCCTCACAACCGCAGACCACATGTAAACACACCAGCCCAGGACCTCCACATCCAGCAGGTTCACCTCCAAGATCGTCTGAGACCAGCCACTCAGGGGCAAATGCTCACATTCGATGGCGTCTGGCACTTTGGAGAGGTGTTCTCTTCAGGGATGAATCTCGGTTTACATTGTTCAGGGCAGATGGCAGACAGCGTGTGTGGCGTCGTGTGGGTGAGCGCTTTGCTGATGTCAATGTTGTGGATCGAGTGGCCCATGGTGGTGGTGGGGTTATGGTATGGGCAGGCATCTGTTATGGACGAAGAACACAGGTGCATTTTATTGATGGCATTTTGAATGCACAGAGATACCGTGATGAGATCCTGAGGCCCATTGTTGTGTCATACATCCATGAACATCACCTCATGTTTCAGCAAGATAATGCACGGCCCCATGTTGCAAGGATCTGTACACAATTCTTGGAAGCTGAAAATGTCCCAGTTCTTGCATGGCCAGCATACTCACCGGACATGTCACCCATTGAGCATGTTTGGGATGTGCTTGACCAGCGTATACGACAGCGTGTACCAGTTCCCACTAATATCCAACAACTTCGCACAGCCATTGAAGAGGAGTGGACCAACATTCCACAGGCCACATTTGACAATCTGATAAACTCTATGCGAAGAAGATGTGTTGCACTGCATGAGTCCCCAGACCCCCAATAAAGCAAAAGACTGCACATTCCAGGGTGGCCTTTTATTGTGGGCAGTATAAGGTACACCTGTGCACTAATCATGATGTCAGAGCAGCATCTTGATGTGGCACACCTGTGAGGTGGGATGGATTATCTCAGCAAAGCAGAAGTGCTCACTATCACACATTTAGACTGATTTGTGAACAACGTTTGAGATAAATGGTAATATTTCTTATATGTAATGAATTTTAGATCTTTAAGTCCATCTCATGAAAAATGGGACCAGAAACAAAGGTGTTGCGTTTATATTTTTGTTGAGTGTATGAGTTTAGATGAGAGATAAAATCTCCATGAAAAGATCAATGCAATATTCAAGGTGTGTGATACTGAAAGAAAATATTTACTGGATGGATGACATCACACGTTACAACCCGAGGAGGAAGTAAACACCTAACATTTCATGCAACCATAAACATCTCTTCAGTTCGTCTTCCAGATGGGCTTCACCTAGGACTTGTACAGGTCAAGGGTCAGGAAAAGGGCAGACTCCACATATCCTGGACACACCATTTTCTGATTTGTACTTGTATTATTAAATGAATCCGTACTTGTATTTTTCAAAACATGTGTACAAGTTACAAATAAGCAGATACAAGTCACAATACATAAGTCCCAACTCTAGTTCCATATTTGTTTCAGTTGTTTCTGTTATGTACTGAAATATAATTAAAAGCACTTCGTACGTTTCAAAGGCTTTTATCGACAATTACATGACATTTATGCAAAGAGTCATTATTTGCAGTGCAGTGCTGGCCCTTCTTTTTCAGGATCTCTGCAATTTGACTGGGCATGCTCTCAATCAACTTCTGGGCAAAATCCTGACTGATAGAAACCCATTCTTTCATAATCACTTCTTGGAGCTTGTCAGAATTAGTGGGTTTTTGTTTGTCCACCCGCCTCTTGAGGATTGACCCCAAGTTCTAAATGGGATTAAGATCTGGGGAGTTTCCAGGCCATGGACCCAAAATTTCAACGTTTTGGTTCCCAAGCCACTTAGTTATCACTTTTGCCTTATGGCACGGTGCTCCATCGTGCTGGAAAATGCATTGTTCTTCACCAAACTGTTGTTGGATTGTTGGAAGAAGTTGCAATGACAGGACTGATGGTAGCGCTCACCTTTTTCTTCTCCAGACAAGCCTTTTTCCAAATGCCCCAAACAATCGGAAAGAGGCATCATCAGAGAATGCCCGAGTCCTCTGCAGTCCATTCACCATACTTTCTGCAGAAGATCAATCTGTCCCTGATGTTTTTTTTTGGAAGAATAGTGGCTTCTTTGCTGCCCTTCTTGACACCAGGCCATCTTCCAAAAGTCTTTGCCTCACTGTGCATGCAGATATGCTTACACCTGCCTGCTGTCATTCCTGAGCAAGCTCTGCACTGGTGGCAATCCGATCCCGCAGATGAATCCTCTTTAGGAGACAATCCTGGCGCTTTCTGGAGTTTCTTGGACACCCGGAAGCCTTCTTAACAAGAATTAAAATTCGTTATAATTCTAAATTGCTGATTTAGGTGTAATCTTAGTAGCAACAATATCCTTGCCTTTGAAGCCATTTTTATGCAACACAATGATGTCTGCATGTCTTTCTTTGCAGGTCACCATGGTTAACAATGGAAGAACAATGATTTCAAGCATCACCCTCCTTTTAACATGTTAAGTCTGCCATTCTAACCCAATCAGCCTGACATAATGATCTCCAGCCTTATGCTCGTCAACATTCTCACCTGAGTTAACAAGACGATTACTGAAATTATCTCAGCAGGTCATTTAATGACAGGTAAAGAAGGACTATACAATTCATCTGATCACTGTTCATAATGTTCTGGAGTATATGCAAATTTCTAATATAAACTTAAGCAGCAACTTTTCCAATTTCCAATATTTATGTAATTTTCAAAACTTTTGGCCACGACTGTAGGAAGGACACACACGTCCAACATTCACTGCCAGGCAAAGTTGTCACCACTGTAATGTGCCGTGTATGGCTGCAAAGCTGCACATCTCACCTCATGGAATCTGTTGCAATTGCGTTGATTGTGTAAACTGTATTTCAAAGAATGTTTGTAGTTTTGTTTTTCCGGCAACAGATCCAGGGTTAAACTGATGTCTCATGAGTGTAGGTCTGGTTGCTGAGTCACAATGTAGCTTAATGATATACATTTTGTAAAAAATGTTGTCCCAACAGAGGGAGCAGAGGGTAGGATGTAAAAACCATAGATGGGGAAAATCCCCACTGGCAAATCGCAACCTGTTGTCAGTCTTCCTTTTGGTGTTAACTTGCCAAGAATGCCTTGAAATTAAAAGCATCATGATTCCTAAAAAGTATAAGTCCAGGTAATTTTAAGAATGGCCGTGTTCCAGATTTGTTGAATACGTTTTTTATGTCGTGTCCAAAGCATGATCCTGCGACTTGCGATTATTTTTTTTTCTCCTCACGCCATGACACTGCCCTTCTCTTATGGCGAGTAGACTTTGGCAAGCTATTTTGACATTTATTCAAAGCGCACTCCTCTCTCTCGTTCCTTTGATAAATCTCCACAATTCCTAGTCTAAATTGCATTCCTATCTGTAAGAATTTAAATTAAAGATTCAAAGATTAAAAATTAATTCATGTTGAGCTAATTCATTAACTTATCAACTATCAGTTTAATGATGAAAAACAACTTGACTTATGACTTGACTTGCGTGACTAAAGCCATGCTTGGACTTGACTTGCTTGATCCTCCTTAAAGATGACTTGGCACTTACTAGAGACTTGAGGGCGACTTACTTGAGACTTGCATGTACGGGACTTACTCCCATCTCTGGTTATACCTTCACGTTGGTGATACAGAGAAGGTTTCTTCTACTGTGCTGTCTCTTGGATGAGTATTTAACGTCCACAATCTCCTGATTCATACCATTCATATTTACACTAATTTAACATGCTTCCTCCTTTCTAAAAACACTTTATACATTCATATTTAAAAGTAAAAAATATTTCCCAATTTTTTATATATATATTAAAGATTGAATATGGAACATGGGCACCAAAATGACATCTAGTGTATTGAGGTTGTAGTTGCAATAAAAAGACTTAATTATGAGGCGTCTGGATGCCAGTATTGTTGCTGTGACCAGCCAGCATCATGTCCAGTAATGAATGGGTAAGGACAATTTTTTTGCTAATAAGGTTAAAGTGACAGTCTGGACTTTGTAAGAAAAAAGAGAGAGAGGGGCATTATTTGAAAAAAAAACGACCCAAGCTCCCTCCCCCTCCCTTTCCGATTGGACTTGAAGCCGCGCTTACTTTTCTGTGCACGCGGCAGGTCAATGGGCCAAGATGTGCAGAGGAGAGAGAGAAAACAACCAGAGTATCAACAATGGAGTTATCGGAGGTGAGGATGCTTTTTTGTTTTGAAATCGGTATCTTCTGCTCTTGAGCTGAGTGTTGATCCATGGCTGCGCTTGGGACTAATGGCGGAGGCTTGATTCGGAGGCTCCATGTAAACAGAAAACTGAGCATGCGCGCAGTTACAAGCACGAGAAGACAGCGTTCTCAGCAGATGACCGCTTATGCTGAGCCTGGTTCTGCTGGAGGTTTCTTCCTGTTGAAAGGGAGTTTTTCCTCTCCACTGTCACTTCATGCTTGCTCAGTGTGAGGGATTGCTTTGAAGTCACGACACAATCTTCTGTGGTTCCCTAATTCCTAAATTAAATATTGTATTGTAATAACTCTTCTTGTAAAGTGCCTTGAGATGACATATGTTGTGAAATGGCGCTATATAAATAAACTGAATAGAATTTAACTGACAGCCCTTGGCATAACTTGATTGGTTCAAGTGGATGGCACCGTGGCTTTTGAGCCATAGCTGAGATACGGGAAGGCGGGACTTAGCCGTAATGTTATAATTCATAAAAGGACTTATTTTATATCAACATTTAAGGCCAGGAGGTCAATTTGATACAATTCTTAAAATTTGTAATCCATTTAGAGATCCAGACTATCACTTTAAAATTCTAAACGAAAAATAAATATAACAAAATATATATAACAGGTAAGTTTTTGTACCTGTCCTCTCTTCATCTTATTGCATCTTATTTCGGTAACTGAGTGGTATCCTCAACTCCTCTTAGTGATCTTCTCTATAAGTCATAATTTATACTTTAGAATTTACGTAAACATCCAACAGATTTCACGGCGTGCGTATTTGACTGAGGTGTATGGTAGGAGACCTTTGTCAATACAGAAAGCTCGCTTGAAAAGTCTTTATAATAGCCACTCACCGCAATGGTGAAAGCGAGCCTGCTATACTGGACAGAGCAGGAGGAAACCGCTTCCTTTTCTTCAGTTTACTCGATGTGGAGGTTGATGGGTCAAAATCAGTGCTCTCATATCTATGAACAACATCATATACATGAGTATTGCAAAGCTGTTTTACCGACAGCTGACTTTAGCCATTAGCAAGCTTCTTTACCTTTCTCCATGAGAAACTTCACCATTTCTGTGTACGTTTTGATGCAGTGAAAGTTTTTTCATTTGTGTCCATCTGTTGTAGGCTTGACTTACACTAACTCTGGTTTTAGATCTTGTAAGGTCGCTCCTCTTCTGAGAAAGATTACTAAATCTACGGGGCTTAGACACAAGCAGCTAAACTAACCGAGTGCTCCATTTTCTACAGTACATGCCTTGTTGCTCCAGGCAGTTGTTTACAAAAGCATTTGGCAACCTGCAATGGTGCGCCGCTGTTGGCTGGAACACGTAAATACAAACGCAGTGCGGTCGTCGGAAAAAGTTCTCTTTTTATATGATTTTAGGTAAATTATATGCTAATCAGGAAGTCCACAAAATGCAATTGAAAGCCTTCAGTTGATCCAAAATGCTGCAGCAAGAGTTCTGATGAATAAAAAAAAGAGTGATCACATTTCTCCTGTTCTGGCTTCTCTCCACTGGCTCGCTGTTAAATCCAGAATTGAGTTTAAGATCCTCCTCCTTACTTATAAGCCCTTATTAATCAAGCTCCATCGTACATCAGAGATCTGTATGTTCCATTTGTTCCTAACAGAGCACTTCGTTCTCAGAATGCAGGTCCACTGGTAGTTCCTAGGATTTCTAAAAGTAGAATGGGAGACAGATCTTGTAGTTGGAACCAGCTCCCAGTTTTAGTCCGTGAGGCAGATACTCTGTCTGTTTTCAAGACTACACTTAAAACTTTCCTTTTTGATAAAGCTTATAGTTGGTGGCATAGGTTGGGATTCCTTACATAAAAAACGTTTAACTGATTGGAATGTTTGTATAATTGTATTGAAATTACGTTTGTGGTAAAGAGCCTTGAGATGACATTTGTTGTGAATTTGCGCTATATAAATAAAGTGAATTGAATTGAATTGACACCCTACAAACAATTTTTTAAAATGTTTTCTTAAGACAGCCATATAAAAATCCAGCGTTTGTTGCCCATCCGTAAGTTCTTGGCCAGGTCGATGGTGTTTTGCAAGATTTTTTATATATGTGCCAAGAAAACCCTCTTGGTAGCGCGCCCATGTGAACGCCTTGGGACCAACTGAAGAACACAATCAAGATTTGTGGATTATGTATTCCAGAGCCCCTTAAATGTGCCCTAGGAACACTTTCTTGTGAATGTGGTATGAATGGAGATATACCTGGGAACGGCTCTGTCCATCTAGGTTGTTGGTAGCAGTCAGAGTGTGCTATACAAATGCAAGCCAGCTACCACTTAGCTTGTCCTAAGTAGTACGTGTGGGTTCCATATGGCCACTTTTTTGAAAGATTGTCTTAAGTACACTGTAGGAAGGTTCTAAGACAGCCTTGCTAGATCATAAGAATTGTACATCCAGCCACGTCAAGTAAAGAATGCTTCCAATTGCTCTTGTGAATGGAAAGGTATACCTGTACCAACTTCCTAAAAACAGCTGCAGGAAGATCCACCGTACTCTACGAATGGCCACAAACTCCAGATTTCGTACAAACGGGTAGATTCTTACCAACCTATCTTTTGTAATAACTTTTCTGATTGTACCTTTGGAGCAATAAATCAATTTCCAAATCAGAAGGTAAAATTCGTACCCGTTTGTGTTCAGGATGTGTGGGGTCTGATCTGCAGAGATATTAACTGTCCTTTTTTCGACTCTTTACCTGTACAAGTCCTGGATGGAGGGCAGGTCAGCGGTGGTCATGAGTCTGGATCTGTCCTGTTCTGTGGATGAGCCAAACCCAAAAAACAAAAGACAGACTGAATGATGGACATGTAGAAGAGGACCAGCTTCTCCTGGGGAAGATTGGACTTCTTGACTTGCCTCCTTTTTTAAGATATTAAATGCTTATAACCATCAAACCGATCGTAGCCCCTGATTCCACAAGTAGTGTGCAGAACTTTGCTACAGCCACATGAAGGGTTATTTCTCTTTTTTAACCAGTGCAAGTGAACCCTGTTGGGGAAATTGCCAAAAATGTAGTTATTTGACTATAAATAGTCAAAGGGACTGCTTATGGCAGTCAATAGGAATAATAATTTATGGAAAATTATTATTATTATTCGGGGCACCACCTTTATCAGGAACTATTTTAATAGCCAAATGTCTATATCAGTCTCATAATCTGAAGGAATTAATTCTTCAACGTTTATTAACCATAAACTTTGCAATATGTGTGTGTTGAACAAGAAAGACAATGGTTACTTTCCAAGATACAACATTTATTTAAAAAAAAAAACAAGTAAGAAAAACATTTTATTCACCAAGCTAGAAAAAAAGAGAACATACTACTGATTTAAAATAAATGAATAGTTAAAAATAAAAGAACATAAAAATATGGGTATGTAACAAGATGAGAAACCATTAATTCTGATATGATTCTGGAGGGATCGGGGTTCTTTAAGAACTAAGGCTTGATCTGCAGATGCTGGAATAAAGATGAATTAATTTCACTAATTGTAATCAGTTTAACTAATTTAGCACCAGTGCTTTACCTCTAAACCAATAAGCAATGTAAGAAAGCGCAAAACATTCTTTGGATTAATAAGTGTTATGTTTAAAATTTATCTGGATTAGAGTAATTAACCTTTAGAGAATTACTTAAATAATGGATTGATGTCAACAGTAAATCTAATTCCCATATTTTGATCAAATAAGGAGTGTTCAAACACGGCTATTATGATTAGTTTCTGTTAGGGGAGCACGGTGGCACAGCTGGTAGCGCAGCGCAGCTCACCTCACCTCACAGCTAGAAGGGCCGATTCTAGACCTATAGGGTTTGATTCCCGCAGGGGACGCAGAGGGTGTGTTTATTCCTCCATATCATCAGGCGGGGGAGCAAGCGCCATCGGAGGTAAATTACTAATCTATGGAATTCGGGTCGGGATGGGAGTCTTTCTCTCTGGATTTTTTTCAGGACAAGATTTTTTTGGGGGGGCTGTCACGTGATCGGGATGTGACGGGAGTATTTTTTTGGGATCGGGACGGGACGTGAGCGACAATTGATTCCCATGTCACCCTCTACCTCTAACTCAGACATGTCTTCTTCGCTCGCGAAGGAAGTTTCTTTGAGTGTTGCCTGCGTCCCGCCCCGGTCGGAGGCTACTTGGCTAAGAGCGAGCAGCTGGGCAACCACCCCTATAGATTTCGGTGCCCCCACTTCCTGTGGGGCTAGGGCAGAGTAGCGCCACCTTATGGCTGTATGTGACCCAACAACCCTCCCCGTCTATACAGATGAAAACAGAATTCTCTGTTTGTAGTCATCCGAAAGCTTCAGGCATAATTCTGGCTGAATATTGAAGCAGAAGTTGGTGCTTTGGAAGGGATAGCCTGTCTCAAAAACCAGCCTGTGTCTTTGTCTTGCTGGAACAACTAACTGTTTTCCAGTTCCAGGTGATTATCAGAGGTGAAGTTAAACATTTTTGGGGCTAGCTGTGTGGGATGCAGCAATTGAATAGTCCCATGGCTCGCAGCTGCCACTACTGTGCTTTCCTGCCACAGTTTCTCCGTCTTCTGTGTTTTCTGAGTTCCATGAATTATTGTTCTGAGTAGCAGTCAGTTCACGGCATGCTAACTAGCAAACAAGATGGATATCTACATTTCAGAGAACTTCAGAGATGGGTTTATAGCAGAAACTATCAGTCCTCTCTAGGAAATGTTCAGGACTAAAATGAGCTGATCCATGAATCCAAACAAAGCAGTTCAGGACACTTCATGTAGCTGGAGTTTTTTTTTTTTTTTTTTCTCACTACAGGAGGAAGACATTTTGACAGAAACCAATATGACAGCACTTGTGGATGACTTATCTTTTCCTCCTCAGTCCAGATACCGTCATCCTCTTCCACTTTACTCTGCAGAGACGAGTGATGACGTCTGTGTTAAACCTGCAGCTGAAATGTTGACTGATATGTTCAATGAAAAAAAAATGGCCTGATCTGATAATGAGAAGAGACAGTTCTTGAGTGAAACTAGTTTCTCTGATTAAAATGCACCCAGTGAGGTGCTGGATGCACTGAATCAAACAGAAAGTGTTAAATCCCAACGCAGATCTCTCAGATTAGGACTCATTTCTGGGGATTTGTGCCGCAGTATGTGTCGAGATAAGAGTGGCTTCAATAAGCACATGGTGGGAATGTTTGAATTGGTGATAATTTAAACATGCTTTGCATCAGTAATGCTCAAATACACACACAATAGCTAGGAAAATTAATTCTTCATTCATTTTCTCAAGAACTGCCAATGAAACCAGGAGAAAATGGATTTAAGCATGATTCCCCAGTTAAGGTAAACAGGGTCTATTCTCCCTGGATGGATGGATGGATGGACGGACTTGGGCCACATTCAATCAATGCCTTGCCTACAGGCTCATCAGTATAACATGAGGGAAGCTGAAATATAACCCTTAACCTTCCGGTTGGACAATGACCAATGTAGACAAAACACTATCAGACACTCTCACTGACTACTGCTGTGAATTTGGGGTAATATCAATAATCCGGCTTCAGACAACCGACCTCATGTCAGACATTTTGGATGCACTTAAACTCATTTTCAGCTCTTTATCTCCAGATAAACCAGTATGACAGCTTAATGACACAGCTTTCATAAAAGCAGCTTAGATGGACAAGATCATCAGTTCACTTCATCAACACTTCATCAGTTCATGCTCGCCGCTGACCAGGCTGGGACTGGTCCAACTAACTGGTGTGGAGACTCAGCTATTTAACCTCTTGAACAAGAATCATTATGTCATTGGATCCTTTGTGCTCCATGTCTTAACGACGGTCGTTGGGGAAGAACGCAAGCACGTGAGAGACACTCTCACAACTTGTGGTTACCCCAGCTGGACTTTTGTGAAAACTGCAGCTAATTCCAGAAGGAAAGCCAACAAAGTGGTTAAAAAAGAAAAAGAAAACAAATGAAACAATGTAGTCATTCCATATGTGTCTGGGATTTCTGAAAAACTCAGGAGGAGTTTTAACAAACACAGTATCCCTGTGTATTTCAAACCCAGCAACACACTCAGACAGAGACTAGTACATCCCAAGGAAAGAACACCACACATACACAAAAGCAACTTGGTGTATGCAATCCAATGCAATGAAGAATGCAAGGACCTCTACATTGGTGAAACCAAACAACCACTGTACAAACGCATGGCCCAACACAGGAGAGCTAACTCCTCAGGCATGGACTCTGCTGTTCATTTACATCTCAAGGAGAAAGCTCACTCCTTTGAGGACAGCAATGTCCAGATATTAGACAGAGAGGACAGATGGTTTGAAAGAGGAGTAAAAGAAGCCATCTATGTAAAAGTAGAGAAACCATCGCTAAACAGAGGAGGAGGCCTGAGACATCACCTATCTCCAATTTACAATGCTGCACTTTCATCCCTCCCTAGAAGACTCAAACAAATTAGCCTCTAATAACAGAAACAACTGTGACTCCAACGACTGTCGTTATAACACAATAGGGCACTAATGAAGCCGAAACCTAACCTCCACCAATAGGCGGCACGCCAACGACCGTCGTTAAGACATGGAGCACAAAGGATCCAATGACATAATGATTCTTGTTCAAGAGGTTAAATAGCTGAGTCTCCACACCAGTTAGTTGGACCAGTCCCAGCCTGGTCAGCGGCGAGCATGAACTGATGAAGCCTCTTGGATAAGAGGTGAAACGTCTTCCAAGACAAATTACCAAGTCCAGTTGCGTTTGATTGAAATTTCCTTGAGATACAGAATGAGAAAGGTTTCATTGTCAAATAGCAGGTTCACATTAGGAAATTGCTGCAGTACTTGGTAAAAACATAAACACTTCTCAGCATGCAATAAACATTGAAAAATAGAAGCATAAACTCCATAATGTAACACATTACTAAAATATGCAAGTTGAAGAGGACTGACACATTATAACCATGTTAATGCAACACATAACAGGCAGTGTTTTCTAAAGTGACAGTAAAGTGAATTGTGATAAAAAATGTAGAATATATGCTGAATTATAAAGAATCATATGTATATTACAGTGCAGGTAATGATCAGTGCAAAAAAGACAGGTGCAACCAACCGAACAGTCATGTGACTGATACAGAGCAGGTGGTGGGAAAAGTCAAAGGCATCATGTCCAAGCTGCCTGTTAAAATTTTTTGTAAAAACCTGAAGAAATAGTAATAATAATGAAACTTAATAGCTAACAAGTTAGATTTAAAACAGAAATCAATAATTCTTGAGAATGTGCAAAGCCACAGAACATCTGGCAACGCAGGAATAAAGTTCTCTGAATGCAAAATATGACTCGATGCTAAAAAGAGCATGAGCGTGAAATTACAGAGTCCGGCGCCTACTGGCAGTTCTAATGCCCAGTCTTGTTCTGGTCCTGCTGTAAATGGCATCAACATTGTCCAAAACTTAACGATCAATGATTAATTACAGCCCATGGTACTCTTCTCATCCTCCCCACCACCTGATTCCACTTCTGTAATTAGACAGAGAGAAGGTTGATTAGTCGCTGGACGGGATCACTGAGGCTTTGTTGTGTTTTAAATACCAACTAAAACTAAGGCATGGCTCTAGACTTTTACTCCTTTACCTTAAACTGAAGAGAAATCTAAATTTGACCTGAAAAGAAACTGTAAAAAATTTAAAGAGGGAGTATGTAAGACCGACCCGCCTCCATAATTAATTGCGTTTGATCTTATTTGGATTCATTCTCCACCTCTGAGCTGCCTCTGGATGGGAGCGGCTGGGTGTTTAGATTGGCAACTGAAAAATAAAGAGAATGATCTGCTCACAGCTGCCAGGTTTGAATCGCTTCCCACTGAGACAATTAAAGGATCTAGCGGCTGTTGCACAGAGCAGCCTCCCTTCAGCCAAAGATACACAATAGAATTTTTAAAAAATCATCTTGTTGGTTCATTTAATCATCTCTAACCACCTTCCAATCAAACTGTAGACATTAGGTCTCCTCATGCAATCTTCTGCTTGACCTTTTTGCTTTTCCTCCAAACATCGTGTTTGATGTATTTTTCAGTTAGCTTACCTTTTATGCATTTAACAATGAGACAGAGAGGGCTGCACAGAGGCAGCAAATGGTTGTGCTAAATCGTGGTAACAAGGGGGTTCCAGAGTTCCAATCTTCCGAAATGGAGTTTGCATGTTGTAAGAATTTTTTAATATACTTGTGTGTCACGTACCCTGGGTGTCGAGCAGCAATTCATCGATATTTTGGGGTTAATTTGTTAGTAGATATCCTATTTGATTTAGCATTCACGAGCCTTCGGCGGCAATGTATCCATCCTATCTGCACAGTTCTCTGTGAGACATTGGAATGAGTCTCCGCTTTAGTGGAACCGATGTCCATCGAATATCTAACTTTAACTCTTTACAGCATGCAGTGAGACAGCGAGAGGATTCAGGGTATCCAACCATCCAGCCAATCATCATTGTATTTACAACGGTTCAACACCGACACCTACTCTCTCTGCAGCTGAAGAGTCACAAAGCCTGACAGCACTTCATTCAACAACGTTGAAACATGCCACTTTACAGCCACAGTAACGAGAATGGCATTGTGACAATAGGAAAGGGAATGAATTAGATTACTCCGTTACCTAAAAAAAAACACAGTTATAATTAAAAGCCGTTACTCCCAACACTGGTTATAAATAAGGTCCAGGTTGAAAAACTGTACTTTAAAGGTTCCATTCAAATTCTAGAAAATGAAAATCAATAAGTTTTTTTTCTTGAATATTGACACAATATCATGACATACAAAAGTGCCAAAAATCAGTCTATTGATCCCTATTTCCTTGACTATTATCCCTAACTTACTGGCTTGAACAATGAAAACCTCCAGACTGAACATTCACTGAAGGAAATTTTTATTTTTATTCCCCTACAGAATGCCTTCTATTATTTTGTCCATGGATTACTACTACTACCCTCAGCTCTTAGGAACCTAGGTAGCGATGTGTACATACTGAGAAGCCGGTGAGCCAGTAGTTTTCCTTTGGGCTCATTTAATTCAGCTCAAAAGAGGTTAGGTCAGATGGTAATGGAAATCACTTTCATCATATTTAGGTGTTTACACAAACCGAACGTGTAATTACAGCGGGAGAGAGGGTGAACCCAAATGTGCTGGAGGCTTTTTATCTTCCTGACATATCCAAAACATTCAGATCTACTAAAAGTGTGGTTAGAACGAGCTTGTGCTTAGACATGTGAAGTTCTCCTCCCTCTCCAGGCTGTACATTTCAAAGAGAAAGATGGCAGAAGATTCAGTTTTTCGTTGCCTTTGCTCCACCGCCTCCCTCCTTCCCCAGATCTAAGGAGCGGAGGTTTTAAAATGCTAATCCCGTCGACCTCGAAGCCCTGGGGCGCCTGCTGCGAGAGCGGGGCACATCTCTCATGAGCCTTCCATCACTAAATAATCCAAGAAACAGACAGAAACTCCTCAAATACCTCTAAAGAAGCCTGCCTCCCTACAACCCCAAAGCGCACAGTAACACATGTCGAAAACAACTGTATGAAACAGAAACGAAGATTACATCAGTCCTTGCCCCCAGCAGGCCTCTCCTGGGACGTGAAAAACACTCTTTAACCAACACTCCATCAGACACCCGTTCCCTCTATTCACACACCTTTGCATCGCTCCACCACCACTGCTGTTCCACTACATCCCATACCTGTCCACTGTGAGCTCGTCATTATGCTAAAGAAACTCGTTTAACGTTATATGAGTTCGCTGATGTGGTTGTATTGTCCTGCTGGAAGCAACCTTAAAACCATGGGAACACTACGGTTATAAAGGGATGCAATACTCGTTTAAGTTGTGGCGTTTAATTGATGCTAAATACTAGAGATGTGCTGATCAGCATTTTGGGCTTCCGATCCTGTTCCAATCTTTTAACCTCAAATCCAATCCAATTTTGAGACCATCCAAATATTTTGCCTTTAGTATTGAAACTTCTAAAACTGAAATACATGTTTAGCAAGTAACTCAACTTAACTTTTAATATGATACATTTCATTAATAAGCATTACCAATATTGTTGTAAAATCACATGAAATCAAAATCTTACAGATAATTAAATTTCAGCCTAAGTTTAAAATTTCAGACAGAAATAAAAACTTTGATACAGTGTTATAAAAAATATATTTCTAGCAGGCTACACATTGGTGTGCGCAATGCTGTCCTCCACTGTCCTGGGATCACATTCACTCGATATTTTTGAGCAAATACCAGTGTTAGAAAGCCAACTTTGTTCTAAGTTTGTAAGTTGCAGTATTATTATTGGTGTTTTCACTATAAGCTGAAATATACTATGCCCCTGAACTTATAGATTTCAGACGCTATTTGAATGCGCCATAGGTGCAGTTCAACGTCTGGCGGTTTTTCTCTCCTGGTGCAGGAGCTAAAGAGGAGTTTTTCTGATTATTTTGGTTTATTGCTGTGTGTAAATGCCAGGAGGTGAGTTTCTATTACTTTAATATATAGTTTAGTTTAATAAAGTATGGTTAAGCATATTTGTTTAATTTCCACCATATTAGAACTCTGTTTAACCTGCTATGCTCATTTGTAGTAATAAGAGTCCTTGTTTGCACCGCTACGGAGGTTTGAATTATTGAGCAATCGCGTAAAGTGTAAACAGAGGTACTTTCCTAAAATTTGGCGCGACTTGTCACCTACTATAGCTGATGTCCAATCACTGAAAAAAGTGAAAATATCTGCCCAATTCGATCTTGAGATCTGGATATCCCTACTAAATACTAATGGGCCAAAAAGAAATATCTTCCACACCATGAGGCCACCACCAGCAGCCTGGCCCTGTGATCCATGATTTCATGTTGACCAATCCTGACCATCTGTTGTAGCTGTAACCATAAATTTATATGCACCGAAAAAAAGGGCGCAGCTGCCTTTATTTTTCTCAATGTCTGAACTTAAATCAGGTCATACCTCTCTTTTTTAGGTCAGTTAGAATTGCCAAAATGATTTTTATATGCTAAATGACACAATAAGGAAAAAGAAAAAAGTGAAATATAATTTTTAAGGAAAAATGAAATAGCATGAGTTTGTAACAGGCTAGGTCATCCTGAGCTACCTCTGTAGTTACACCACTATAGGCTTACCCTGCATCCGAAACTACTGAATGTTAGCCTCTAAGCACTAACACTAGCAACTAATCCTTAACCTTTCATGGGGTCAACAGTGAGAACACTATGGCTAGTAGTCTAGGGAACCGTTCGCGAATGTGCCCATTTCGAACTGCCTTTCTATCCGACTTCATTACGCGACGTAAACGCACATGAATGACGCATATCAAAATAAATCTTCGGAAGAGATTGTTGTACTCTTTTTTACAGTCTATGCGTCTTTTCCCTTTAAAAAAAAAAAAGCGTCTTTTCCCTTTCGTCCATTTTCGTCTTTTACGTGAGGTGGGCCGGGTGACTTGTATTGATGGCGTCTTGTGGCGCAAGGGATTGTGGGACATCCCTATGCTAAAGTGGCTATGATAGTTAGCATACAGTCCACTTTCCCTAACTCCTTCCTAACTGGAAGCCCAATTCGGATGCACATCCGGTTTGGCGTAAGACCTCTTACCAATTTAGTGGTTTCGGCTGCAGCCTTAGACTGTTGGAGAACAGACAAACCACTTTTCTTTACTCTGCTAGTTTTCTCTTCTACTACTAAAGGCAATAAGAAGGTCAGCCTTATATAACACCTGAAGAACCTTTCTAGGATTAAAGAACTGATGTCACAGAAGGACCTTAAAAAATGACCCATGGGTTCATCTTTAGTCGGATTGATTACTGCAACAGTGTCCTCACAGGTCAACCTAAAAAAGCAATCAGACAACTGCAGCTGATCCAAAACGCTGCTGCCCGTGTTCTCACTAGAACTAGGAAAGTAGAACACATCACCCCAGTTCTTAAGTCCGTACAGGGGCTCCCTATAGGCCAGAGAAAAGACTTTAAATACTGGTTTATAAATCACTGAACGGTTTAGCACCAAAGTATGTTGGAGTTCTGCTGTCACTATGCCAAATCAGCAGACAACTCAGGTCCTCCAACTCGAGCTTACTTAACATTCCTAAAATTAGAACTAAACAAGGAGAGGCAGCTTTCAGCTTCTATGCTCCACAAATCTGGAACAAACCTCCAGAAGAATGCAAAAATGCTGAATTCAGAGCTGCCTTTGAGCCCTAAATTGCGCTTTCTGATCACTACTTGATTCTCGTGGTTTAACTTTTATTCTTATTTTTTATTTCCTTTTTAACAGATCGTGTTTTATCTGTTTTTAATCTATATTGCATACATTTTTTCCTTACATAATCTTTTCTTATTGATTGATTGTGTCTATCTGTTAAACCAATATGTTTCAGTTTTTCTAATCATGCTTCTGTAATCATGTATTTGGTATCATTATCACTGAATCATTTAAAGCACCTTGAATTGCCTTGTGTTGAAAGTGTGCTATATAAATAAAATTGCCTTGCCTTTCCTTACCCTCCAGTAGAATTATTTGCTGTTACATCAACTATTAACATTATTTTCAACGTTTTTCCCTCCATAGAAGCTACAGCTGGTCTGGCATCCTGCTCAGTTAGAGCTTCTTGGTATCAACTTGATGCTCCCAGTAACTGAACATCCTCCACGTCCATTAACTTTGTACTTTCTTTAATATAGTAAGTACTCTTACATCAGTTCTTCTGTTTTTTCAGTTGCTGCTCTGGCTTTTTGAACTACTAGTCGGTCATGGCAGATGGCCGCTCATGCTGAGTCAGGTTCTGGTCAGGGTTGTCCCGATCAAGTTTTTTTGCCCTCGAGTCTGAGTCTGAGTTATTTGATTTTGATTATCCGCCGATACCGAGTCCCGATCCGATACTTTTATCGGTAATGCATAAAAAAAAGAATAAAGAAGAGCGGAGAAACTGATCCAGGATGTTTTCTTTTTTATTCACCTTATTTTAACATTTAGCTATTCTGTTAACAAACAGAGCACTTCTGTGGGGTAGCTTAAACAAGCAAGTAATAAATAATAAATTATTCACTTTTTAACTTTAGTGCAAAAGTAACTTATACATAAAAAAAGTCTTTAAAAATAGTACCTCGTCTTAAATAAACTTAAATAGAATGTATATACATATCAGGGCTCATGTTAACTGAATGTTTTCTGGATTTGACCAGTTTGTTAGAACGGTGACAGAAAAATCTGAAGGCTGTCGGTCATTTTTACAGATTAAAATGAACTGACTATGTGTTGGAAATGCACAGATATTTTAAACTTTACGCACAGATTCCAGGTAAATAAATCAACCAAACAAAATTCTAAACTTTAAACAAGGCATCACATGTTCGGATCGGGGACATCCCTAGTTCTGGTTAGGGACATCCCCAATCCGATCATGTGATCGGAAATGGGCCCTGATCACATAGTTTCAGACTCAATCGAAATCGGGCGTTACCTCCCGATCAGGACTCATACATATGTACCTGTCAGTTTTTTAATTCCTCATGGGTGGGGCTATTGTCTATCTCTACTCTTGTTCAATAGTATTTATCTTTTATTCGCTTTAAATAATATGCAATCTAAACGAGTTTAACAGGGAGCTACTTAATAAGGTGAGATTAAACAGTTGCAGTTAGAATCCAACCGCTACGATTGCTGCTCCACATGAAACCGTAATGCATTTCCACAGACAGGACTGTTGCAGAGGGTTTTTTGTCATCAGGTTTAGGATTTTTGCCTGGGACAGATGACTTCTCGTGGGGGTTCAGGTGTATTTCTGGATTCTGTATCTACACGCTAATTACGCGTTGCTTCAGCCAAAGTTTTAAAGTTCTCCAATTAAACCGATCCGAAGTCTACAAGAGTCTGAACAAATAGTTTCCGGAACCGTAAACTACGCTTCAACTGCAGAAAAATCTGCGGTAGGAAGGAAGCAGGAGCAGGTGTTTGGCACATCGTAGCGCGTCTGACCAACCGGAAAGGCTGCAGTCATGCACCGAAGTGTCTCACAGAAACTTACAGTAAGCTCCCAGTCAGCCATATGCCTTGTTTAAAGTGTCCAGGAAACTTTTGTTTAGTTGATTTATTTACCTGGAATCTGTGCATAAAGTAAAAAACATCTGCACATTTCCAACACGTATACATTCCAATTAAGTTTATTTAAGACGAAGTACTATTTTTAAAGACTTATTGTATGTATAAGCTACTTTTGCACTAAAGTTAAAAAGTGAATAATTTGTTATTTATTACTTGCTTGTTTAAGCTACCCCACAGAAGTGCTCTGTTTGTTAACAGAATTGCTAAATGTGAGAATAAGGTGAATAAAAAAGATAACATCCTGGATCAGTTTCTCCGCTCTTCTTAATTTTTTGTATGCATTACTGATAAAAGTATGGGACTCCGTATTGGTGGATAATCAAAATCAAATCATCTGGACTCAGACTCGAGGGCAAAAAAACCTGATCTGGACAACCCTAGTTCTTGTTTTGTTGGAGGTTTATTTTGTTAAAAGGGAGTTTTTCCTCTCCACTGTTGCTACATGCTTGCTCAGTATAAGAGATTGCTTTGAACTCATCAACACAACACAGGCAACTGTCTACTGTCACTACATGCTGGTCCAGGAACAAATGCTGCAAGTCAGTGACTCGATGCAATCTGCTGGGATTCCTTAGATAGAAAACTTTTAAAAATGATTGGAATATATGTCAAATTGAATATAAATGACTTGAAAAGTGCTTTGAGGTAACATGTTGTGAATTGGCCCTGTATAAATAAACTGAATTGAGCTGAATATTCAAGAAATGAACAACAGACTCACAAATTGAGACTTTAGACACATAAAACTGTTGAACTGCTTGCCTTACATTTTACAATTTGTTCCTGGTTTGGATCTAGTGAAGGATGATGGATCATTTCCTACTGGTATAAATAAGACCTTATATTGAACATAGACATGACACTAAAGGTTGGAGATAATCCAACCATTTAAGTGATTACTTATTCTTTTTGACTGGAGGCTAATTTTGGAGTGTCGTCAGAGTCTTGGAGCAACTTTTTGAAGACCTGCTGGTGTTGCCTTTCCACAAATCTCGACGGGATTCGGAGGCTTCAGAGCTTGTAGCAGCTGCAGGGTTAACAGCTTAGTTCTGTCATGGGCTGCTAATAAATCCTGAGTCTCTGAGGAGAGAGTGGAGAAGATGTCAGGTACCGGCCTCGTCAAGTCCCGCTGGGCTGCCATGTGTCCCGCAGAGCTGCTGTCATAAATCCTGGCTCATCTTCCCCGTGTGGAGAGGGGGAGACGAAAGAGGGCAGAGTAATCCATTTCCAGGAGCTAATGTGGCCAAGGTAAACAGGAGTCCGGCAAAATTGTTTGTCTGGCACGGGAACAAACAACAAACAGCGCACCCTGTGATCAATGTCCCTAACCTTCACAGTCCCACATCCATAACTTTCCCCTGAGCTAACTAAGGACCGACCCAAACCAGAGGGATGAATAACATCATCATATTCATCCCTAAGATTATAGAAATCTCCTTGAACAATAAACGCCTTTACCCCAAATAGTGTGAATCTGAAATCCGTGTTAGTCTGTGCACCCTGAGCATCGCACATCCTCGATGAATATTTGAGCTCATCAGCAGGGTTTTTAATATTTATGTGGTGTTCAATCTTTAAAGTTCAGAAAAATGTCATTTTAGAAAATAATGGAACACAACGGACCCTTAGATCTGAAATCTAAAGCAATAATCTGGTAGTTCTCAGGTCCTATGACTAATCAAATCAAACATAAAGCATAGAAAACCATCCACTGCAGCTAACACGAGACAAAGATACAGCATGGATCTAATACAGAGGGGCGGCATGACCCACCCTACTGCATAGACTAGCCACCTCTCGATTTCAAGCCTACAGCAGCCAGTCAGTTGCAACCGGGTCCAAAATCGCTTCGAAGCCACCAAGCAAAGAGGAAATCAGAGGCCACGCAGTCACCCCCTATGCCACATCACATGTTCTTAAAGGGCCGGTTGTGGAAGAAAGTCTTGATAAAAAAATCTTTTAAAAACTGTTAAAATATTAACAAATGTATGTCTCCGACTTCGACATGTAGGCCTTATTCTTAAAAAAAATAATAATACTGAACATCTTTCCAAAAATAATGTGATTTAGGACTATTCAAATAAACACTGATTTTATTTAACTAATAAAATAGTATTTAGCTGCACATAAACAGAGCTTAGAACTTCAATTTAAATAATTCTCTTGACCTTAAGGGGCCACATGAATGGCTAAGACTGGCCAGATTTGGCCCCCAGGCCTTGAGTTTGATCCATGCCTCTATGCCCTCCATCCAGGAAGCCCATGTCAGAGCCTCCAGACCTCTGTCCTTAGTTATTGACTGCATTGGTGTGCCTTATTTGTCTAACCTGTTGCTCCTCAGCCCTATGGGTTTTTTTTTCAACCTGGACCTTATTTTTAGCAAGAATTACATTAGTTTACTAATGCAGCGCCGAGTGGTAGCCAGGGGGGCGCCAGAGCACCCCCCTGCCCCCACCCCCTCATGCTTGTCGGTAGCTGAGGCTGTTATTCATACTTTAACGTGATCAAGTCTCCAGTCACTAGGGGGCAGCAGTGCTCAAACTTATCAACAGGGTGCCTGTTCAGCCCATCAGAAGAAGTCGACACAGAGAGCTGGGGCACTGTAAACCACAGTATTGGAAAAGGAGATTGAATCAAGGAATTTAACAGCAGTGTGCTATATGAGTCTTCATTTGGTAGTGAGATCTTTTGTAATATGAAAAATATCAGATTCCTCATTTTGCACATAGTTATGTTTAAAAATGATGGAAATGCTTGAACCACAGCAGAGTTACATTTGTGAAAATAGTCGTGA
This sequence comes from Apricaphanius iberus, assembly GCA_028564705.1. Taxonomy (NCBI): domain Eukaryota; kingdom Metazoa; phylum Chordata; class Actinopteri; order Cyprinodontiformes; family Aphaniidae; genus Apricaphanius; species Apricaphanius iberus. Next base: position 470,569 of record JAPXFQ010001072.1, on the reverse strand, counting down.
ATAACAGTAAATGTGGATCTATTTTGTTATTTATTTGGTCAATTGTTTTCAGTCACCATAATTAGCCTACAAACTTTTTTGTGTAATAAATATGGCTAGAATAGAAAAAAATATGATTCAGAAAAATCTAAATGGAAAAAGTGGAACTTTTGAAATAAAAAAATTCTAACATAGATAAATGCTCCCAGGGTTGGAGGGTTGAAAACAAAAACAGTGAAAGTGATATAGAAGAAAAGGGGATAAACTGATGAAGCTGACAGGTAATTAATGTTCCCAGTTTAAAAAAGCTTTGAATGTTTCAGTTGAGGTTCTGTTCTCAGCATCACACAGAGCAGTCTGGATTAAATTTTACCGAATTAAGAAACTGTAGTTGGAAATAGTGTTAAGACCTAAAACAATAAAATAAGATGCAACCATTTGAAATAGTTTCATTTGATTTTAATTATTGCCTAAATGTTTTTATTTAAAAAATGTTCTCCCCTATCTATCTATCTATCTATCTTTTTTTCGTAATCAGTATATATTATATGCAGTGTGCTGGTGCCAGGGTTTTGTATCAATAAGTACTTACATATTTTCAGATATTAATCTGGCGGTGCAACAGGGGCGTGAAAAAAAATCTGTTCTCTAGGGGGGCATGACTGAAAATAATTAAGAAGCACTGGGTTAGTGTAAGTTGGAATCGGTTACATTATAAGCCTTTAAACTCATATCTTAGCACCTCCGAGATGTTCCAAACTCAGAGGGGAAAATCGCTAACTATTCATAACAAAACCTGGTTAAATAAAGGACTTTTGAGCAAATAATTCCTTATTACAGGCGGCAAATCTCCTGCCCTGATTGAGTCACATTATATGGATATACGCTGATCGTGATATAAACTGCACCCGAAGGACTCCAAACTTGCCTGGGTGAGTAAATTAACGTAATATTTGCTGAAAATAAGGTCCAGGTTGAAAAAAAACAACTTTTTCTTTAAGATTCAGTGGATGTGTTAGACTGTTTTGTTTTCGGCATCTCTTCATTAGAACCCTTTTTGGCACCTCTCAATCCTCATCTGGACTAATCCGCATCAAAACCTGACCGTCAATGTCACTTTTTTTTGGTTTTCAGTGAATGAGACCTTTAATGCGTTTTTTTAGTGTTTGCATGGGTTTAAAGTTACCTGCTGACATTGTGATGTAGACCTGAGTATCGTCTGCATAGTTATGGTAACTGATCTTATTGCTTGAAATATTCTGAGCAATATTCAGTCCATGGTCGTCTGCTCTACATCCAGTTAATAAGCCTCACCTGTTCACCATCGCAGTAATCACCATTCCCAGTGTTTCTCTTCTCTGTACAACCATTGTTCTGTGTTTTACTTGTTCACTGCCTTGGATTAGCCAATAGTGTAACAGCAATCTCTCTGCCTCCTACCTGCTAGTGGGTCCTAAATCATTGCAGTTATTGACATAATCATTCTCTCGGTTGAACAATGCACCTCAGATAGCTTGGAAATTGCTTTGTAAAGTCTCCCAGATTGATGGGCAGCAGGAGTTGCTTCTCTAAGGTGATTGCTGATGCCTTTCCATTTTGGCACTGTGATAACAAACATGACAGCCATAGAATTTCTTAACATTCATGTCAAACTGAATTCATAGTTAACACATCACTTTACGTAAGCTATTACACTGTTAACTTTATTACCATCCAGCATTCTTCTCTTTAACCTGTATTTTTCATAAAAAAAAAAACATGTTCTGATTAAGCATTTGAGGCGCTGTAAATGTCTTCATCGCAAGTCCTGCGCTACAAACGTCATCTGTGTGTTAGAAATAAAATCACAGTGGGCTTTAGCAAAAGTGTCTGTATTTGATAAAATGAGAACTGGCCGGCTCATTAAGCAGGCATTCCTGCAGCACAATGAAATTGCAGACATCACAAAATGTCAGAGCGTGATTTCGTCTCTGCAATTTGAGGGAAAATTGGCTTTGAGTCGCGTAATGGTGAACAGATCCAAGGCTATTTGTGGTGGTATTTTGCAGCCGCAAAAAGTAATACATCTGGAGTAGAGTAGAACAATAAGAGAGAGAGTATTTAAGCACCAGAAAACATCTGCAGATGACCAAACTGCTTCTTGTTTCTTCACGGTGGTGTAGACGCTTATTAGCCTGCAGCAGATGAAAAAACACTAATGCAACATTTTGGCACCTATTTTCCAGACAAGACGTTTCAATAAAATGAGCCTTTGTCCAAGGTGGTGCAGAGTTCTATTGCCCAGAGAATAAATATGGAAATACTTCATTCAGCTGGATGTTTTAGAAAAGGCCACTCCACACCACCGATGCAGGAAAAGAAATATACGGCAGGGACAAGAATATAAAGAATATAAGGTGGTGATGAAAAGCTGATTTACTTTTTCAAGGTAGACAGGCAGAGGATGTATAAAATAATGTATGCACTGAGTCACGATGTACACTCTTTACAATGTCATGAAAAAGTAAAAGAATTGTCACAGTCTTAGGGAATGCTTTATAATTCGACTGCACAAACAGGGGGAAACAAATCTGTATTTTTCCCTTTTATTATATTCAGACTCTTACAATTAAGACATGGATCTCATGGCATAGATTGGGGCTAATTTTTGTGATATCTTTAAATCTACTGCTTGCATTTGATGCCTTTATGTCCGTTAAGTGCCTTTATCTATAGCCAGGAAGTGCTACATTTGCTTGTCGATCCAAACTGTCTAGGTAAGTTTCTAATGATAAAATTTAAGATAGACTATAAGCACAGATAGTTTCTGAAGAGGATGAAGACTAAATATTTTATCCTGGAGTGCAGGGCAACCCATTGTGTCTCCTTTGCACTGAAAAACTCGGCACATAGAAATACTACACCCCTAATATCATTACTGTATCAAACTTCCTGCTGACTAAGTAAGAGGAGAGAAGGGGGAGAAAATAATAGCTTAAGAGATGTATAGCTGAAAAAAGGGCTTTCTATAAAAAGGAATGTTACACCCTAGACATGTTGACTTTAGTCTGCAAACAGAAGATTAAGACAAATATTTTAGTAATACCAGTCACTTGTCTTTCTGACATGTTTTTTTACAAAAAGACAAAGAAACAAACTTTACAAATTGCAAATCTCCAGTTTTATACTTTCATACTTATTTACCAGGGCAACAATGAATCTAAACAACTGTTATCATAAATCGATGTGTATTGGACCAATGTACTCACATGATCCGGAGTGGTATCTATTTAATATTGGGTATTGTAGTGAATTTTAACATTTGCATATTTTACACTGCAATGTTTGCAAAAACCTTTGAGTTACGCTCGTCATACTAGCGGACATGTGAGTGTCTCAGACAGGACACTGTTAAAACATGTAGGACAACGTACTCTCACGCTGCAGATCTATGTCTATTTATAGTGCCTATATACTAGTATGTACTGTCTTACATGTATAATAGGTTACTAAACATGTTGGTTCTTAGGTTTTAACTTCTTAAATTTAGTCCAAATAATTGTTTTTAAAAGCAGATTAAAATGTGTATTACATTCTAGGGATGTAGAGAATTATTTTATCAGTTAATCAGTCAGAACAGCTTTGTGCAGCAGCTTCTTCTGTTCTGAATTTATGAAGATGTTACATTATCACTTATGTTTGTAATATTATTAATGAATGATAAATAAGAGAGAAATAACTTTAATTAGTTATAATTTTTTATGCGTTTTATGTATCTGTTTAAATCAAACTTTGACCCCCATGTTGGGTCTGTCGATCAGTGTAGGCCCTTTTGTTATGTGACACCCCAAGATCATCACTGGCCCCCATTTAGCCCCCCTTTAAAAATGTTCTGGGTATGCCCCTGCTCAGGAGTCATAATGAAATATTTATAATCTTAAATAAAATGATTATTTAAGGATTAATATCTATAATAATATATGATTGTACCCACTCTTGCACATTGACAGCTGAAGATAGGCACACGCCCTCCCCCAACAGCCCCTTGAGGATAAGTGGTTTAGAAAATGGATGGATGGATCTATAACAACTTTAAATATGAAAGACTGAATTAAACCAATTTAAGGGTTAAACACAGCTGGTGTGAGGCACAGTAATGAATACCTCTATTTCTTTTAGCTCTGAGGTTTGGACAGTAAAGCTAACCGTCAAGGCCATGCTCGTTATGAACACACGTATTTCTTGCCTCCAGTGCAATGCGAAGCTATAGTGAAGCAGAGATTAATGGGGAGAAGCAGATGGACGTAACAAGGTCGTTTTATAACAATGAATTGGCAATGTTATGGTGCATTCACAATGCCCCAAATTTCAACGACAAGATTACATGTTAAGTCAATAACAGCGTTGGATTCTCTGCGGCGCTTTGTTTGTGTTGGCTGCCTCAACTTTTCAAGCTTTTCCTGCGTTTCAAGCTTCAAAGCAGCAAAAGTCAGATTCAGATTTCAGCTATTTGAAATTTTGACGGTCTTAACGCGATTGACGCGGCACGTCAAACAATCAGAGCGTCTCACTGTAGTGACGTTGGCTGCCGTCAACGTTGCCTAGCCAACCATGATCCACTAGTGTTTAAAACATCCGGCAGAGAAAGGCCCTCCTACGAGCTTTGCAAGCTTCATCTTAAAAATGTATGTGCCTCAAACTATTCAAGCAACGCTGACAAAGCGTACAGTGTGAACGGACCATTAGAGGAGAAGCACGTCAGTCAACATGTCGGACGAGTTTCTAGCCGGACAATTTTTATGTACGTAAGTAATGTCCAATGGTCCAACATGTTTTGTAATGCCACTTTTCAACTCATTACAATTAAGTGATCAGAATCTGATACGCCTACCTTTGTTGATATTCAGATGCTGTGTAAACTGTGTAAACCATTTTTCCAGGTATCTGTATTTCTTTAGTTTTAGTTTTATTTTTGGCAGGAATTACATCTTCCATTCATCTATTTTTTTTATGGCTCTCTGCATTGTACCCTCGCAAGAACTGCCACTCAGGCTACTGCAGGTGGTAGTTCTTGAGAGGCTTGTCACATTTTGGAGAGGCAGATGATTTTAGCACTTAGTGAAATACCGACGATAATAATAATGATACGGGATGACGGCGGGAAAGAGAGGTGACATACGGGGGTTTCGTGGCCAAAATGGGAGTGTTGATAGCTATGGAAACCCCGTCGGCCAACTGTGAAGCAAACCTGGAAGGGACAAAAATTACAGTTCACCCCTCATCCAGTAGGGGCCAGCTCTAGAAAGGAGCATGTTCCCATTGACTTCACAGCAGAAACATGTTAACAGCCTGGTTCAAAAAATCTTTTTAGGTTTATCAGGTTTATCAACATGACAACTCGGGGGGGGGGGGGGGGGGGGGGGGTGGGTCTGAACATTTTTATAACTCATCCATTTAATTTAAATTTTGAATAGGAGGCATCTCCTTTTGACTGACAGGTCTCAGATGAGCCGTCAGCGCTAGTGTTCCCCTTTGTTGCAGGAAAGGCCGCAGCCTTGGAGTCTAGTTAACAGTCTCGGCTCTTTTGTTTTTTCTGAATTTGACCATCAGTTGTGTCAGGGAAAAGAGGACAATTGGTCACCCTACCGTATCCCTAACTAAGTGAAATAAAACCTAACCTAGCGTTGCTCATTCTTCTTCTGGCTGGTTTCTGGGGACAAAGCACACCTTTGAGACTAACAGAAAATAATAGCTATGAGCTAACACATCCAGAATCACCACCAGATTGTAAAGAGGTTGTACCTCCATCAGACAGTACCCAGAGTCTCACAGTCAATTAAAACAGCGAGTTAAGGTTGCCATGCACCGATGATGCTCTGCAGATGCATTAGACTCCATTACTCTGGAGAGGTAAAATCTAGAAATATATATTTTGAGCCATGAATCATAAATAGTCACGGAGCTGTATTCTGCATTCACACCATCCACTTAAGTCTGTTTTAATCTAACTGTAGTTTCTTGGTCCAGAAAGTCCGGTTAGTTTGGGGATGTTTAAATACGAAGTCAAACTCTGAAGTGGACCATAAAAACAAACTCTGGTCTGCCCTAAAAGAGAACGCCCCCGGTGCAGGCTCTGCTCTGGTTCAAATACATATGTGAATGGCAGGCAGGACAGAAGCATAGGGCATTTTGGGTAAACAAAACCGTAGCAACCACTCAACAACTACTCTGCCTCGTTCTCTGCTCATTCTGAGCCCATTGTTGCAACATTGTTTTCTGGAAAAATTGCAAATGACAACAGAGCGTTTCAAAAACTGTTCAAATCTGATGTTCCTGTTTGTTTGTTTACATTTCATGGAACAGGAAGTGTGCCTGTGTGCAGTGCTTCTTGGTGCAGCGTACCTCCACCCCACAGGCGAGGAGGTAAAGATGTTGCTCAAAAGCCCCGGTTTGTTTGACAAAGAGAAGTGTGAAAGCGAACCGTAGCAGCTAACACACTCTAGCAGACTATTGGATAGAAAAAGATAAGCCTAATAATATTTCTGATGTTTTGGACTTATTTAGGAATAATCTTAACTTCTCAATAGGATAATCTAGTGATACTATATTTATCATAACTCAGGGGAGATAATGCGATATATTGCAATACTATGAAGAAGACTATATTAAGATTTCTAAAACTGAATTTAACTGTAAAAAAAATACTTTCACATCATTCTAAACACCCCAACCTGTTTTATACAGACCACAACTAGTTGTATTACTAGATCTAGTCGAGCCATTAGATTGAAGATAAAACAGCCACAAACTATCAGTCATACTTTCATATTTACTACAAAAGTTCTGTGGTCATTAATTGTTCCATTCACATTCAGAAAAAAAAATGTAATTAAAAATTGATGGCTTTTGAATATCGATAAAATATCGGCATATATTGCTGTATCAATGTTTTCTTACATCCCTACTTCTAAGTTTGAGCTTTTTGCTTACCAACATTTTTTGAAAACCCTAACCCTAACCCTTTTCCTAAACACTAAAAAAAAATCACACAGTGTTCCAGCAGGAACCTCTTCAAAAACATTGAGGCCTCTGTGCCTGGTACGTGGCTAAAATACAGCAAAAACAAACACGATTGCCTCTAGGTGGTGACTGAAAATATATGAAGGGGATGGGATTTATAGCTTTATATTTCTAAGCCATCTTGTTAATTTGAATATGTAATAATCAAAATATGTTCAATCTAGAAACATCCTCACTGGTTGCAAAAATACTAACACCATCAGAATAACCTTTCTAAAGCTTAAATGCAGGGGTGACGTATTGGCTACTGGATAATTCTAATTATTGCCGAGTCACATTAAGTCCTGTGCTGCAGCAAAAAGAGGCTGCACAACAGAAAGCATTGTTATGAGCTAATTATCCCACTCTGCTGTTCTCTTGTCTTTTATCTTGTTGTCCTTTACATCCTCTGCAGTTTCTGTGTAAAACTCCATAATTGCACCAAATGTCAAAGGAGGCTCCTGGTCTTGGTGCAGATAAATATGAGCTACATCCTTTTTTTGTTTTGGCCTATAAAGAAGAGGTTTCACTGGTAACCTCAAGATTAGACATTTTATCTAAGAGTCCAGTTTGTTGCTGATATGGAACAAATACTTGAAGATATGAAAATAAACTAGTTATTCTAGAAACTGCATTCCTGTTTTTATCTTAGCTGTAGACTGCCTGAAGCCTTTGCATTTGTATGCTATAAAGAAAAATGTAAATAATATTTTAACACATTTATTTACAGTCAGTGATGCCGGTAACTCCTTTATGACCACTTTTTCAGTAACGAATATTATAACGCGTTAATATTTCCATACAGGTAATCAGATTAAAGTTACTTGTTCAAACCACTGCTGCCGTCTTTTTCTGTTGTAATCCGAAACATGATTATCTCCAGAGAATGTCTAATAAAGTGAGCACTGGCCCTCTTATTGTAATTCCGGCTTCTGAACTGGTTGCATTTCCACTCTGGTTCCATATGAGGGTGCTCTCATGACGAGTGCAGAATGAATGGAGGTCTATGGAGCAATACCCCTCAAAATCCACTTTTCTCAGGATATAATTTGTTTGTCAAGTAATTTGTAATGTTGTATTCGAAAGGACATACAAAGACATTACACATTGCTGGGTGTTAGATTTTTTAGAGTCACTTATTTACTTTAAAAAGTATTTTAAACTGTCAATGACGTCACACACATCGTATGACCAGAGATGCTGCTTTACAGCAATCCTTATTTTTCACTTTATATTTCACAGTACATACAAAACAATAGGCAGGTAACAGTGCTAGCAACCCAAAAAAAACAGTTGTTAGGTTGAAAAAAAAAAAAAAACTTTGGTGAAAAAATCCGCCTCAACATTCTGGTGCCGCTTCGGGTGCAGCGATGCCGTCAAGTGGTACCTCTGGTCGTGATCAGTCCTTCATTGGTCAATCAGCGTTGATTAGCAAAATACTAGCTTGTTATGGGCAACAACAACCCAATCTGTAGGAAAACGAAAGGACATAAGTACTCGCTCATTCAACTTTCAACCTATAACACATGCTGAACTTGTAAAACCTACAATCAAATCTGAGATTTCTCAATGGCAATCGGGTGAAAGAGTCAAATTTAGCTGTCTAGCTCCATAGTTTCCCATTCGTATTGCACTCATGGTGATCACCCCCAGTGGGAGTCTGGTGAAACTGCAACCAAAATTCATTACAATGGCACTAAATAGAGGGTGGCAAGGCTCTCCGTAGACCAGCTCTGTAATCTCCTTTATGGTCCCATGTTTGTTTTGGTCTGAGTCTGACGGTGCGTAAACACCAAATGCGATAGAAGCGACCAAAAAGCGCCACACGCCCCTAGCTGGTCACTTTCACATTGACACCTTGAAGCGTGTCCAAAGCAAACCGGGCACGCTTTAAAACATGCCATTTTCACTCGTATGAAGCTGAATTACGTAACTGTGAACGTCCAAGTTTTGCCTGCCAACACACCAACTACTGGTGTTATGCAGCTCGGGGTGATTAGCCAAGGTGTTGATCAGTATCCATGTTCTGCTGATCTGTAACTCCATTTACTCAGTCACAGCATGACTGACACCCGTCAGTTGTCAGGGCGCGACTTGAAGCTGGAGTTGAGATTTCTCCAACTTCTGCGACAAACGCGATAAGCGCGAATGCACAAAATGCAGCACATAAAATGCAGCGTGTGTTTTCGGTTGCATCTGAAACACACCAGCCGCACTAGTTGGTCGCGTAGATCAGGCAGAAAAGCTTTTCGCGACACAAATCTGCTTTTGATTTGTCGCAGGATCCCCAGTCGCGCTTCATCGCGCTCCTCCATTGACTTCACATGTAAACCTGACTCTCTGGTCACGTCTATCGCATTCGGTGTGTAAGGACCATGAGTTTTGTTCTCTGTAGGCTGGAGGAACCCTCCAGTGGTACACTAAACGCAGTAAGCAAGCAAGTGTGTCCCCAAGACACAGTTTGTTCCTGGTGCCAACGTTACATGAGGTTAAAAAACAAGTATATTTCTGGCCTTACTGTTAAAATGCACTTCCAATAAAGTGAGCATTGGAAAAACTGGTTATTGTTTCTATGTTGAGGCAGGGGAGAGTGTTATTGGCAGCTGCTGAAAGTACCTAATTAAGTAACTTGTAATCTAATGCAGTTACTTAAAGTAATCATTAAAGTAATCATTAAAGTAACTAAGTTACTTTTGGCAGGTGTAATTAGTTGTCAGTAATCAGATTATTATTTCAACCTAACTGTGGCAACACTGTTTATAGTTAAAAATATGCTAAATAAATAAATAAAATTTTCAAAAAGGAAATATGTAGTTAGCAAGCTTGATAACTACATATTTATCCTCAAACTAAGCATTCCACTTGCTAACTAAATATTCAGTTTGTAAATTAAATATTTAGCTTTTAACTAAATATTTACCTAGCTAGCTATACATTTAGCTTGCTATCAGAATATTTAAATTGGAGTGAAATAGTTAGCCCTAATTTTTTTCTTATCACAGGCTTAATAACCCTAGTTATTGCTGTTAATCTTTGAATATAAATGTCTAGAAAAGCAGCCCCTCGTGTACAAATCTTGTTTGATAGAATAATCAACACCTGTGAACAAGTCTGACCTGAGCAGATGTGAAACTATTATTCACTAATGTTATTATAGTATTCAAATTAGCAATACTGAGTTGTAGATGTTGTATGTATAAATATACACTATATAAACTATCACTAGTGGATGCAGTCTTACCTCTAACAGACATCTCTGTGAGGATTGGTGATTCGACCTGATCCTATGCTGACCTGCCATGGGGGTTACCACAGAGTTCTGTTGTTGGGTAACTTCTGTTTTTCTCTGTACCTTTTCCCTCTGCTCACTAGAACCAGGAAAGTAGAGCACATCAACCCAGATCTAAAGTCTTACACTGGCGCCCTGTAGCTGTAGACTTCTAAACACGTTTACCAGCTTATAGATAATTGAATGGCTTAGCATCAAAGTATGCTGAAGATCTGTTGTCACTATAGCAACCCCACAGATTACTCAGGTCCATGTTTTTGTTTGCATATGATGCTTTCGATGAATGATCGATATGATTCTTTCTACAGGGTCATGCCTCAAATGTAGACTGTTTTGTACAAGCAATATTACACCTGAGTTTGTGATGTTGGTCTGGAAATGACCACTGTTGCTCTTGTTGACCAAATAGCACTGGCAACGACCTCAAGTCAAACTTCACAAACTCGATTGCGATATTGTGAATTTATTTACCTAGGAAGAGTATTCTAAGAGGACTAAAATGAGCCATTGTACATCATTCTACTTTTAATATAAGTTAGTGTTTTCCTTCATGGTTTGTGCCCACTGGCAACTTTTGTTGCCACTCACAGAAATAAGCCCATGAAGAAAAAATGTAAAAAGTTTTGGGGGAGGGTTACCCTAGAGATTAAAATTAGTTATTTTAAATATTTTTTGGAAAAAAACCATAAGAAATTTATGAAAATGACCTCTTTCCAGGAAGATTTGCATCTGCCATGTCTTCAGTCGGAAAGAGCAAGAAGCAGATCATGTCATGCAATAGGAAGCTCTTGGAAGCAATTAAAAAAAATCAAAACCTTTGAGTTATCTAATATCATATAAGAGAAAAAGTTGCATTAGTAATGTTGAGATTTTTTCTTGCTCCAAAATGACACTTTGGCAACAATTTTTGCTAGTGGGGCCCAATGGGCTAATAGCTGGAATGTCATATCTTTAATGTTTTATTTTATGCTTAAATTATTCTCCGCAAATCATGTGAAACATCTTGAATTGTGAAAATGTGTTATACAAATTAGGTTGCCTAGCCTTGCCTGGGAACTATTGCATTGAAATATAGGATATGCAGACAACTGTCAAATCTATTTCTCTCTCCAGAACTCTGACGTTTTACTCTCTTAGTGTCCTCTTTACCATCTCTGTGACATAAGATCATGATTTACCCCTAATTTAGGGAATGTTTCAGCTCCCCTGTGCTGATATTTGACACCGTTTGTCACCAACGTAAGAGTTAAAATAGAAATGCTGTGGTAAAAATCATCCTTTTTTTAATCTTAAAATGTGTCTCAGATTAAACCTATCTTTTTAAGGTAAAAATTGGAATCAGTTACCCATGCTTTTATTACTTCCCAATTTTCCAATGTAGTGTATGTTTAGCTAATTCATGATTATGAAGGGCATGAAGGTACACTCCAATTATTATTCGCCTGCTTAGAGAATCATCTGATACTGAATGAAGTGTTGCATGCCATCAACACCAGAGTAAAGCTGAGCTGAGCAGAAATGCAACATAACAAATTTTCAACGCTTTTATGGAGTCTTTGCCCTCCCATCTGCTGGCAGTGGTGAGGGAGCTCTGCACTGGTGGTAAACTGATTCTGCTGCAGCGACTTTTGGGAAAATTAAATGCCCCATTTCCACTAGTGCCAGTACAGAACGGGATGTTTGGTGAGTTTCCATTACCTGCTTCCATTCTGAGCTGACCCCTTTTATCGGACCTCCCCTGCCTTGGTTCGAAGTGTGCTGAAGTGACCCAACACGCCCACCTACGGACTGATTGATCCAGTAATATGATATCCGTCTCACTCCTAAGCAGCAGCGATAGCCCCTGATTGGTCTGGAGTTGTTTGTTTGTTTCAGAGTAAGCTATAGTTTAAAGTTTCAAATAAAAAGCACACTGCAGTTAACTGCAAGCAGCCTAAAATAAAAAAGAAATCAGTGTGTTGCAAATTATATAAGTTTAAAACAATGTGGGGATCTTGTAAGTATTTATATTATTAAATCCATGCATTTCATCATGTTGTCATGTTCGCTGAATGGTTTGTGTTGGTGACTCCCATTCCGTAGGTCCGGGTTTGCATCCAGCTACTGGAGTGCTGAAAGTCTTTTCCACAGTAGTTTAAGGTTAACAGACATTCTTCCTGGTTTCAGATCAAATATTTTTTCTAGATTTAAAAAAAATATATATGTTATTTATATTTTATTTTCGAATTGCTTTAGGTTTGTTTCAGGCTTTTAATTTCAATAAATGAATACAAAAACATAATTTTAACGGCAGAGCAGAACTTTTAATTTGAGATTTTTCAATGCAGTATTTCTTCTATTTATTTTTGTGTCAGAAAATGATTCCCCTGATTAACATTATTAAACAAAGGCCAAACCCCTCTTATTTTACAGGATTAAAGGTTCAGAATAGACGGTGCATATTTACAGAAACACTTGGAGGTAGGGCTTGGCGATATGGCTTAAAATGAAATGTCTGATTTTTTTAACATATCAAATCTGGTTTCAGATTTTAATAAATTTTTTCCTACCTTATTTTTTTTTTTTAGTAAGAAGAAATTGCATGTAATAAAAAATATTGTCAAAAAATATTTCAATCACCCTGTCCTGGAGCTGACTTGAATTTAATGTCCAACTAAAAACAAGCTGCAAAAGTATCCTTGTATAAAATGATGGCTAGATTGACATCGCTCTGAGCTATTGAAGTCTAAGTAGTACATTGCTTAAAAAAATCTCTGTTTCCCAAAAATTGAATCTTCAACAACAGAAGAGAGATGCATTTTGCTGGAGCTTTTGTTAAACTAAGCCTGCCGACGTCCTCGTCCACTGCAGTTCTTTTGAGATGGTAATGGAAACACAACTTAAACGTTCCAGACCGTACTGACCTGTTTCATTCTGTACCGTACTGGCGCTAGTGAAAATGGGGTATTAGAAAGTTACAAAATTGGTTATCTCTTGAAAATAAAAAGAAACAGACGTAAGTTATTCTTTGTGGCTTTCTACCTCAGCTGGAGAAGCTTTGGTGCCATAAAGCAGATCAATCCCTGTGAAACATGTTCTGGTTCACTTTGTACTGATTTGGTCATGAACTGACTTTAAATCCTGCTCATATCTAAGTATGTGTCTGTAACTGTTGTGATTCAGTTCAAAGCTGTGACTAGAAATGAATCATCAAACTATTTCTAAAAACCAGAGCTCTGTAAAAAGCTGCTGGGGCGTCATGTGAGGCTGGTAAGAAAGCATTCCTTTATTCCAACTTTGTCAGGGGTCCTTTTTGATTTTTTTTGTCCTTTTTTTACCCACATGGATTTTCTGAAAGTGTTTCACAGTTCTTTCGTCATCATGGAGACTATAGCACCGCTGGGTTTTTTTTTTATCAACAGCGAGGAAGCTGAAAGGTCATCCCTGTGATATCCCACTGAAACTCTGTGTGTGGGAGCTGTGCCCGAACATATTTTCTCTCCGTTTGGCCTCTATGGACACCATAACAAAGCAGCAGCGAAGTCACGGCTGCAGAGACTTCAGAGCGCCATGAAAGGACGTGTGACGAGGTCGAGACTCTTCATGAGAGGATTCGCTGACAGAAAAATCACAAGAAACATTTTTTTTTATTTCTCCTTTTTATGTCTGAAGGATAAGAGGTTACAGGACATGAAGAGCTTGACACAAACAGCTTCAAAGAAAGCATCCTCCACTCATCACAAATCATTTAAAAAACAAGAATAAACTGCAGAACTTTGAATTTATTTTATGTTGTTCACACAGGGTTAAAACTATACATACAAGTAGATCTTGTACAACCACTTTGGATGATATTTTGGGATCATTCTCCAGATGGACAACTGTTAGGTAATATTTGAGTGCAATTTGGATTTAATTGATTAACTGCATTCTTAGTAAGTGACACCTAGGTAGGTTATGTTAAACTATCGCTCTATTCAGAACTAGTACTGACCAGCTGTCCAGGAAGTTGAGCTCATGCTGATTAGAGATTAACACTAAAGTGTATGTAATTTTTTGCATTAGAAGGGTTGGGAAGTGCCTGACTGAAGGCACTGTTTTTGGTGCACTCTGTCCTCCATATTGATCAAAATGTTGTAATAAATATCAAAAACACCTGAAGGACTCAGTTTCATCCTTGTGTAAAGTGATTTTCCACCCCTAACGGTGTGTTCACAACAAACGCATTTGAAGCCACCCGAGAGTCAGGTTTACACATAAAGTCAACAGAGAAGCACAATGAAGTCTGACTGGGGCTCCCGCGTCACGTCAGAAGCAGATTTGTGTCACGAGACAGCTTTTCTGCTTGAGTCGCGCAACCGATTAGAACGAATCATGCATTTGCAGCACGACCGAAAATACTTGCTGCCCACGTATTTTTTTCCCCATAGAAGCTCCACACGGTCTGGTACCTCCCTCAACTATAGAGTCCCCTGTTGAATGGGGAACATCGGTCCAGATTATGCTCAAAGTGACCGAGCATCCTCCATGCTGTCTCTTCTCTGTCTTCTCAGACGGTTATGGCAGATGACAGTTTGTACTGAGCCAGGTTCTGCCGGAAGTTTCTTCCTGTTATAGGGGAGTTTTTCCTCTCCACCGTCGCTACATGCCTGCTCAGTATGAGAAATTGCTGAGGAATTGCTGTGGGTGCAGTCTGCATGATCTGGGCACAACCTCACGTCGATGACTCATCGCAATCTGCTGGGATTCCTTACATAGAAAGCTTTTAACTGATTTTTTAACTGATTTAACATTTGCTTCAAGTCACGCCGCATCAACCAATCATTTAATGGGGTGTCAGTGATGCTGTAACTGACATGCAGTCACAACATCAGCAGGACATAGAGGAAATACTGATAAACGCCTTGGCTAATCAGCTGTTTTGTATACAGACAGGAATAAAAAAATAAACACTGCAACAGGTTAAACTATTGAGAAAGGAAAGCTCTTAAGAGGTTTGTGGTTGGCTCTTAAAGGAGCCATTGTGGCTGAAAGGCCCAATTCTCTCCACCGAGAAGTGAGACAATTACAGCTTCCTCACCCGGACAGTCTCTCTGGAGGAGTAAACATGGCCCACAGAGAAAGAAAAAATAAGAAGAAAAGAAGAAGGAGAGATTTAAAAAAAAAACTAAACAGTATTTGGTGATCGAATGTAATAATTCCCAACATTTTATTGGTGCTGCAAGCCTCAGTATGGACAGGACGAGAATCCGTTCAGACATGATTCAAAAATAATCCTCCTTCAAGTCTGCGTTTTGGGGGCTTTTTGGGGAGTAGCAGTCAATTGAACATCAGGAACATGTAATGCAGACAGCCTGGAGACTATAAAGTCCACTGGCAGCTGTACTCTGGCTTCACACGCGTGAAAATAGCATATTATAAAGCGGGACCAGTTTGCTTTGGATGCGCTTCGAGGTGCAAATGTTCAAGAGTCCAGCTAGGGGCATGTTAATCATTGTATTATGCGCATGCGTCGTCGTCCTGTTGCCTCCTGCCAACTCCGAATCTTTAACACGGTTTTAATTGGTTTTAACTGTTTTTTAAAAAAAGAACTTTTTAAAAAAATTTTCTATTGACTAGTTTTAACCATTTTTAACTTTCAGAGACATATCTTTTATCGGACGCGTTTTTAATCAGAGCACGGACCGCTGTTACTTTTACCATGCCTCCACTTACCTGTAGCTCCGGGTGCGATGGTTGTGTCAGGCTGACCAAGAAAATCAAGGAATTGGAGCAGAGGATCACCAATTTACACCTGATCCAGGACCACGAGCACGACATGGACATCATCTTCGGCCGAACTTTCGCTGCTGCCACCAGCGCCCAGCTGGCCGACAAAAATCCCCTGCCAGCCCAGTGAAGCTGCGGAGGGGGAATCCATTGCTGGGTCTCCAGGCGGACTCGGACAGACGAACACCGGCGGCAGTAGGCTACAACATCTACGGCGGAGAATAAGCGCTGGCTCCAGCTGGGGGCTAAGCCAAAAGCCCCCCTCAGCTCCACTCCGGTGCCCCAGGGTGCGTGGTCGACGGTCGGGCCTGGTCATGGTGGGGCACCCGGAGCGGCTGCCACCGTTCTCCTCCACCCGGCCTTCCGCTGTTGAACTGTTTCGGTGCCCTGGAGGAAGACATCCCTCCTCTGTCTGTCCCTCCGACCGCGCCGAAGACCAGCAGCTCCGCAGAACCGCCGCCCATCCCCTCCCAGCAGCCAGAGCAGCAATCGGACTCCGGCAACCACCCACGTCGCGCTAAACCCAGGACTTCAGCCGGGACCCGCCGAGGAGTGCTCCATTACACCCTGAATCCACGGAACGAGTCCTCGGCGTCCTCTAAACACCGCAATCCTGTGGAAGCAAAGCTGCCCAACATCCAGCCGGTCCTGGACAACGAGAGGTCTTCTGCCCAGCAGCAGCAGCCTGCACACCATCCACCCACAACTCTCATCATAGGGGATTCTATTATCTGGTACATTAGAATGAGAGGAGCTGTCACCCTTTTTTTCCCTGGAGCTACAGTAAAAGACATTTCTGAACAGATTCTGGACTCCGTCCAACGCCACCCAACTGTGAGTAAAGTTATAATTCATGCTGGAACCAATGACATTTGTAAACAGCAGTCTGAGCTCTTAAAACAGGATTTTATTCATCTTTTTAATCTTTTAAAAGACAAACCCCTATCTGTTTTTATTTCTGGCCCCACTCCCACCATCAGCAGAGGAGTAAATAGATTCAGCAGGTTACTATCTCTCAACACTTGGCTGTCCTCTGCTACTGTGATGCACAATATTGGTTTTATAAACAATTTTAACATTTTCTGGGGCAGTAGTCAATTGTTTGGGGCAGATGGACTACATCTTAACAGACAAGGTAAACGCATGCTGGCACTAAGCCTGGCATACCCTCGCCCACCCCAGTTGCCTGCACCGGCTCCAGCTGCTCTTGCCCTCTCTGCCCCATCCACAACATCCTGATGTGCAGCTGGTCCCTGTTCCTATGAACTCAATCCTGATTTTAACAGTAACTCACATATCAGACTTGGACCTTACTTCACTTCATTCATACCTGTTATTGTCAGCAGAGAGCGAACAAATAATCATAAACTAAAACAACGCAACCCAAATAATCTTAAACAGTTACTAAAAATCCCACCTACAGTAAATCATACAGTCACTCCATCACCAACCACTATTAATATGGCATTTTCAAATGTTCGCTCTATGCTGAATAAAACTTTTATAACAAATGATTAATAAATGATTAAACAATAATCTTCATTGTTTATTTTTAACGGAGACATGGCTGAGTGCAGATGCCCCTGCTGTTCTTACAGAGGCCTCTCCACCTAATTTTAACTTTTCTTATTCAACGAGGAGTAGCCAGAGGGGAGGCGGAACTGCTTTTATTAGTTCATTAACTCTTTCCGCCAGACCTGTTTAATTTGATAATTTTACCATTTTTGAATACACTGCCTCTGTTTTTAGCACTCCTCAGATTTTATGTGTCGCAGTTTATACGCCTCCGAAAAGGAGTGCACTTTTTATTCCAGGATTTTCAGAGTTTTTATCAATTTTACACAACTCTTATGAAAGGATAATTTTAGCTGGTGATTTTAATGTATATATAGATAACCTTTTAGATCCTCTATCAACAGATTTTTTAAAATATTTTGAATTATACGGATTTTAGCCAACATGTCATGCAGCCAACTCACAACAGAGGACACACTCTGGACTTGGTCAGATCACATGGCCTGTCCACCAGTGTGTCCTCTGTTGTTGACTTGGCTGTCTTTGACCACTACTGTGTGTGTTTTTTACCAGTTCCTTTCTACCAGAGTCCTCTGTGAGAACTGCCAGGAAGCGTCATCTAACCCCTGAAGTGGCTGCAGGTTTTCTTGAAGTTTTAAAAAATTGTCCTCCTGTACTTTTATCTGCCCCTGTGATTTTACCTTGAATGATTTTAACAGTAGGCTTAAATCTGCTCTCGACCTGCTGGCTCCAATTAAAGTTTTAAACATACATTCAAAACATACAGTACCATGGAGATTTGAAGCTCTTAAAAAATTAAAGAGGAACTGGAGGGCAGCAGAAAGGAAATGGAGGAAAAATAAAATTACAATAAATCATCAGATATACATAGAACATCTCAAATTATACAATAACGCTTTAAGACATTCCAGAAATGCATACTTTTCCAGAATCATCTCAGAACATTAAAGTTACCCCAATATTCTGTTTTACAGCATTGACAATATTCTAAATCATTCATCTAATACTCTTCAGACAACCACTGGACAATTTTGTCCTGTGGATGCTGGGACCCTTGATAAAGTTTTCTCCTCAGTGAGGCCCACTACAAGCGCTTTGGACCCGATTCCTACCAGGTTTTTATTTTTTTTTAATTTTACAGTTCTTTTAGAGACGAGATTTTAAACTTTATGAATTGCTCGCTTCAGACGAGGTTTTTCCTGCCGCCTTTAAAGCGGCGGTAGTGAGGCCCCTGTTGAAGAAGAAAAATTTAGATTTTAATGATTTAAACAATTACCGACCGCTATCGAACTTACCATTTTTAAGCAAAGTTTTAGAAAAACTTAACTCAACTCAATGATTTTATTAATGCTCATAATGTCATAGAGAAATTTCAGTCTGGTTTTAGGGTGAACCACAGCACCAAGACGGCTCTTTTAAAGATTTTAAATGATTTTAGATTAAACTATGATGCTAAAAAGGTGACAGTGTTGGTTCTACTGGATCTAGGCGCTGCCTTTGATACAGTAGACCACACTATTCTTTTAACCCATTTAAAACACATTGGCCTCTACGGTGCTCTTCACAAATTGTTCAAATCCTACCTCACAGACAGGAATTTTATGGTAAGTTTAGATACCTGTTCCTCTAAGGTCCAAAAGATCACTTGTGGTGTAACCCAGGGTTCAGTTTTAGGCCCAGTACTTTTTAAGCTCTATATGCTCCCTCTTGGCAGTGTCATCGGAAGACATGGAGTTAACTATCATAGTTATGCTGATGATACACAGTTGTACATCTCCATGTCTCCTGATGATACACGGCCAATGGATGGACTTTTTAACTGCATTTTAGATATCAAATCCTGGATGGCAGAAAACTTTCTCCAGCTCAACCAGGACAAAACTGAGGTTTTAATTATCAGTCCTGAGACTAAGAGAGAAAAACATTTACCAAAACTACAATCATTGTCTTTTAATCCTTCTTTACAAGTGAAGAATCTGGGCGTGATTTTTGACTCTGAGCTGACTTTTATTCCACACATTAAAAATATGACTAAAATAGGTTTTTATCACCTAAAGAACATCGCCAGATCCGCTCAATTCTCTCTCGGGCCGATACGGAGACGCTAATGCATGCTTTTATCACCAGTAGAATTGATTATTGTAATGCCCTTCTTTCTGGTCTTCCCAAAAAGACTACATCAAGTTTACAGCTTTTACAGAATTCAGCAGCTCGTGTCCTGATGAAGACCAGGAGGTGGAAGCACATTACCCCGGTCTTAAAATCACTGCATTGGCTCCCCGTATATTTTAGGATCGATTTTAAGGTTTCTTTTAATGGATTTTAAGTGTTTTTCAGAAATGCTTTTACCATATGAACCCTCGCGGTCTCTGCGCTACTCTGGCACCCGTCTCCTTATCATCCCCAAAGTCAGGACACAAACTCACGGTGAGGCGTCTTTCCATTATTATGGCCCTCACCTCTGGAACAGGCTGCCAGAGGGTAGTCGTGGTGGTTATTTTATTTTGGTTTTTGTATGGGGGTTTGGGGGTCATTTTAAATCTGTAAAGCACTTTGGGAAACTTTGTTTAAAAAGTGCTTTATAAATAAAGTTTGATTGATTGATTGATTGATTGATGCAACGTCATGTCCTCGCAGCAGCTGCTTGCAGTAGTGCTTGGTTGTAATGTAGCCCCAATACTAAATCGGCTCCTGTAATCCCTTCGAATTACTTCTTACTTTTTAGTGGCAGTCGGTATGATTATTGTGTTCACCAGTAATATTTAGGATCATTATTTTGATATTTTAATCACTTTAACAACAAAAAAAATGCTAACGCATGTAGTTCCTATTCACGTGACATTCACTCTTTAGAAAATAACTATGCTAAGAAACCAGTGAGCGATCTGGAGAATTAACAAAAAAAGGCAGTTTATATGTCAACGTGTCTACTTCTGCTTCAAAAATATAAGCCAGAAAAGTTGGGGGCAGTGTACGGGCCCCCAGTCTGTAAAGATTGTAACAGTAATAAGTTATTATATATAGATATATATCTATATACATCTATATATATTGTTTGGGGGTCACTGCCCCAAGTGCTCCGATTACCAAGGGTAGTAATGTCACCTTCATCTCCCGAGCCTTCTCTAGCTGTACTCTGAGCCTTTGGTATTTCTTGTTTCTCATGTTCCTTCTTCTGGATGTTACCATCACTTGGTATTGCCACATCCACCACAACAGCTTTCCTCTGCTCTTTTATCAATCACCACAGTTGGTTGCCATTACCATCCTGTCTGTCTGAATCTGGAAGTCCCACAGGATCTTTGCTCGGTCATTCTCCACCACCTTTGGTGGTGTTTCCCACTTTGACCTTGAGGTTTCCAGCCCATTCTCCGCACAGATGTTTCTGTATACTATGCCAGCCACTTGGTTATGAGGTTCCATGTATGCTTTCCCTGCCAGCATTTTACACCCTGCTGTTTGCACAGCATACACCTTGGGTCTTGTCTGGTGTGGTAGATCTGGGCCTCTATCACTCTGGGGCTTAGAGCCTGCTCCTGTGCTGCCAGGATGAGTGCCTCCGTGGTGTCCTGTAGGCCAGCCCTCTCTAGCCATATGTAGGATTTTTTGAGATCAGCCACTTCAGTTATGTTCCGTAGGTACATCCCATGTAGGGGCTTTTCCTCCCATGATGGTTCCTTCTCCAGCACCTCCTCATATTGCCATTGTCTCAGGCTTTCATTAAGTAGGTCATCCGTTGAAGCCTTGTACTTACGTACTTATGATGTTTCATCCTGGATAGTGGCACTCAGGCTCATCGGTCCTCGGGCTCCTTTACGGCTTGTATACAGTCTTGGGATGCTGGTTTTGGGATAGAACCCGCCGTGCATGGTGAGGAGCTTTCGGGTCTTAACATCTGTGGTCTGTATCTCATCTTTTGGCCAACTTATTATTCCTGCAGGGTATCTGATCACTGGCAGGGCGTAAATGTTTATTGACTTGGTCTTTCCATTGAGCTGGCTTCTTAGGTCTTGCTTCACACGGAGGTATTTGGCTGTTGCTGCTTCCCTTGTTGACTGTTCAAGGTTGCCATTTGCCTGCGGTATTCCCATGTACTTGTAACTCTCTTCAATGTCTGCTATTGTTCCCTCTGGGAGGAGACCCCTTCAGTGTGTACTACCTTGCCTCGCTTTGTCACCATCCTACATTTTTCAAGCCCGAACGACATCCCAATGTCATTGCTGTAGATCCTGGTGGTGTGGATCAGGGAATCAATGTCCAGTTCGCTCTTGGCATACAGCTTGATGTCATCCATGGCCTCAGGGGTGGTTCTCCACAACCTCTTCGATTTCACAATGAATGCTAACAGTCCTGTTGATATTGTACAGGTTAAAATATTCATTGACCCATGTGTGTGACATCAATTCTTAGACTTTCTTGTAATCACTCCAGGCAGTGCACAGGTTGATCTATCAGGATTTGCAGTCTTGGGCAACTGTTCTGTCAACCAGGAGCTGGTGTTTAGCACCTCTGGTATCTCTACCAATGCCCTTCGGTGCTTTGCTCACATATTGATCCATGTGCCTGCTTATCTTATGATGATGATGCCTGACATGAGCTTCCATGTTGTGGAGAGACAGGTTAGTGGCTGATAGTTGGATGGGACTGCACCTTTGGTGGGAACCTTCTGGATCAGGATTGTTTGCCCTTTGGTTAGCCATTCTGTGTGAGTCCCATCTCTTAGGAGAAGGTTAAGATATATATATATATATATATATGTACGCATTTGTATTTACGGGTGACACTTTTAATAAAAGAAAAAATCAGAGTACCTAAAATAAAAAAACATCCACATGACAGTTGTATTTGCAGCACTTCCAGTAGTTATAAAAAATAAAAAAATCAGCCCACGTTGTGTCAAAGAGGATGGAGAGAAATGACTCAACATGATGTGGTTTAATCCATCCTGGGTGGAGAACCAGCAATCATGAGAAAGCTGAAGTGAACGAATTGCCATACCAGTCATTACATGCAATTTGCTGCTCTTCAAAGCTTTTAAATGAGTCTTTGAGAGCAAAAATTGGCTGCCATTAACTTGTGACTGCCAGTTGATTGAGTGTCATCCGCTGCTGCTGGCGTAACATCCTGATATCAGGAGAGAGAAAACACAGGGTGATAGACTGTCAGGCTCCAGGCAAATGTTTTATGACAAAAAGCTCCACAGAGGACCCGTATCAGCCAACAGATCTAGATTTTTAAATTTCCACAAAAGTTTTTGTTTTTACCTTTTTCATTTTATCATTCCCATTAAACGTTTTTTAGCAGAAGTGGAGATTGAAGAGCGTTAAGGTAAACTTGAGCACCTTCCTCTTCACCTCTCAGTGCAAAAAAAGTCACTGTATTTAACAATTCTAGTTCTTTAACAAATCAGTATTAATACCTGTTGTGCTAAGCGTGTATATGTAAATATTTCGAACTGTTGTTTTTGTCGTCATGTCGCCCGATGACTTTTCAGAGCTGCCGGTGGAGCTGAAATTTTCCAGAACCAAAGCTCTTTATCTCAACATTTCTGCCTGTTTTGGGTTCTGACCTACATTAACTGGAGCGTGCCCTGGCCATATGATGCCAGCGTATTTTCACCCATACACTATTGATATTTAGGCGACTGATACCATACCAGCAACGGAAAATTCTCCACGTCCTGCAACAAACTTGTGCATCGGTTCTGTTGCTCTTTCTGTGTCTCTGTTGTGTATTCTCCAAGCCACAGACGGTCGCGGCAGATAACCGCTTGTGCTGAGCCTGGTTCTGCCGGAGGTTTCTTCCTGTTAAAAGGGAGTTTTTCCTTCCCACTGTCGCTGCATGCTTGCTCAGTATGAGGGATTGCTGAGAATTCCACGACGCAATCTTCTGTGGTTCTGTAATTTCTACACTAAACATTGTATTGTAATAACTCTGTTTGTAAAGTGCATTGAGATGACATCTGTTGTGAAATGGCGCTATATAAATAAACTGAATTGAATTGAATTGAAAAAGGTATTTTACAATTTTATTTATAATAAAAATAATCAGAAACCAAGCCACAAAATCAACGGGGCTGGAACAAACTAACAGAAATTATATACACAGGTCAAGCATACTACCTTTCGGAAATAAAATGAATCATTTAGAACAAGGATTGAAAGACAAGAATAGGCAAAACTTGACTTAAACAAATACTGGTTGTTTCAATAAAGAAAACAAACTAACCCAAAACTTTGGACTAACCAGTTTACTAAATCAAAATGAAGAAAAAGAAATACTTTTTCCAAAACTCCAAAATGAAACACTAAGCTAAGCTTTGGGTACTTTGACAAAACAATAAACCAAGGAAGATACAAAAACTGCCTAGTACACAAACCTATAAGGTTTATGATAAAGAAAACACCGTATCCACACTCTATAGGCTAACCAAAAGTGCGATGCTCGAAACACAAAAAGCTTAGTTAGTCAGAAAAAGCCAACACCTTAATCGAGTGTACTGCCTGGAGTAGCTCCAAGAATGAATGTTTTCTTCAGCTTATATGCCTCTTCAGGTGTAGTGGAATCATCAGTGGTAATCATCTGCAGATGGTTGAATGCGGTGGGATCTGCTGTGCACAGGTCTTGCTGGATCTACTTTGGGTTGTCACAGAAACCGGACAACAACCGGGCACAGCCATCTTAGCTCCAGCTCTGCTGTAGTCTTTGCAGGACCTAAAATGCAAACAATTAAAGAACAAAACACAGCAAACACAACACAGACCACTAAGGGCCTCCCTGTGGTTTGTAACACACAGTAGCTCTGAAATGTAAAAAGGGGCAAGGTCAATTAACGAATTAAAATCAAATAATTTAAATTCAATTCAATTTTATTTATATAGCACCAATTCACAACAAATGTCATCTCAAGGCACTTTACAAAAAAACTCATGTCAGTAAAATTATACAAACATTCCAACCAGTTAAAAGTTTTCTATTTAAGAAATCCCAGTAGACTGCGATGAGTCATCGACCGGAGGTTGCGCCCGGATCATGCACACTCCAACCACAGCAATTCCTCAGAAATCCCTCATACTGAGCAAGCATGTAGCGACGGTGGAGAGGAAAAACTCCCCTTTAATAGAAAGAGACCTCCGGCAGAACATGACTCAGTACAAGCGGCCATCTGTCACTACTGTCTGGGGGTCTTAGAGGACAGAGAAGAGACGACATGGAGGATGCTCGGTCACTTAGAGCATCATCTGGACCGATGCTCCCCATCCAGCAGTGGACATTATAGTTGAGCGGGATACCAGACCATGTGGAGCTTATATGGGGAAAAAGATACTGAGAGAAAACTGGGTTAACAAACGCAATAACAGCAGAAAAAATATATATGGAGAGTAGTAGAAGAGAAAAGTAAAATAGAGAAGAAAAGTGGTCTGTCTGCCCTCCAACAGTCTAACCCTACAACAGCATAACTACAATAATAGCTAAGGAAAACCTAAGCCATTCCAACTATACGCTTCATCAAAAAAGAAGGTTTTAAGCCTAGTTTTGAAAATATACAGAGTATCTGCCTCCCAGACTAAAACTGGGGGCTGGTTCCACAGAAGAGGATCCTGGTAACTAAAAGATCTGCCTCCCATTCTACTTTTAGAAATCCTAGGAACTACCAGTAGACCTGCATTCTGAGAGCGAAGTGCTCTGTTAGGAAGATATGGAAAAATCAGATCTCTGATGTACGATGGATCTTGAATATTAAGGGCTTTATACGTAAGGAGGAGAATCTTAAAATCTATTCTGGATTTAACAGGGAGCCAATCAAGAGATGCCAAAACAGGAGAAATGTGATCTCTCTTTTTAACATTCATTAAAACTCTTGCTGCAGCATTTTTGATCAACTGAAGGCTTTTAACTGCATTTTGTGGACTTCCTGAAAATAAGGAATTACAGTAGTCCAGCCTTGAAGTAACAAATGCATGGACTAGTTTCTCTGCATCACTCCTGGACAGGATGTTTCTGATTTTAGCAATATTCCGGAGGTGAAAGATTTAAATCTTAGAAACCTGTTTAGTATGGGTTTTAAACGTCATGTCTTGGTCAAACATTACACCAAGGTTCTTTACATTATTACCAGAGGCCAAGATAATGCCATCCAGATGAAGTGATTGACTTAGCAGTTTCTTTTTTAAATGTTCTGGTCTAAAGGCGACAACTTCTGTCTTGTCTGAATTTAAAAGTAGAAAATTCAGAGTCATCCAGGTTTTTCTATCTTTGAGACATGCTTGTAATCTACTTAATTGATTGGTTTCATCAGGTTTTATTGATAAATATAATTGTGTATCATTAGCATAACTGTGGAAATTCATACCATGTTGTCTAATTATTTTACCAATTGGAAGCATATATATAGTAAAGAGAATCGGTCCAAGCACATAACCCTGTGGTACTCCACAAGTAACCCTTGAGTGTGAAGAAGATTGATCCTTGACATGAACAAACTGGAATTTGTTGGACAGATATTATTTAAACCAGTCTAGTGCTGTTCCCTTTATCCCTACATGTTCGAGCCGTTCCTAGAGAATATTATGATCGACTGTCAAAAGCAGCACTGAGATGTAGCAAGACCAGAACAGTCACAAATCCATTATCTGAGGCCATTAGAATATCGTTAGTAACTTTTACCAGTGCTGTTTCAGTGATATGATTAGCTCTAAAACCTGACAGAAATTCCTCAAACAGGTTGTTGCTGTTTAGATGCTCACATACTTGATTAGCAACTATTTTCTTAAGAATTTTGGATAAGAAAGGAAGGTTAGATATAGGTCTATAGTTAGCTAAATCATCTTGATCCAGGGAGGGTTTCTTAAGTAAAGGTTTAATTACAGCAACCTTAAATTCCTGTGGCACATATCCATTTATTAAAGATAGATTCATCATGTCTAGGATAGGGCCAGTAACCAGAGGGAACATTTCCTTAAATAATTTGGTTGGTATTGGTACTAACATACAAGTTGAGGGTTTAGGTAAAACTAATATATGTGATAATTCTGAAAGTTCAACAGAATCAAAATGGTACAGACATAAACATGGTTCTACAGTTCTCTCTGATACTGCCTCAATTTCTGAGAGAGAGTTAGTCATCTTTGGGAGAATGCCAATGATTTTATTCTTTATATAGTTTATTTTACTCATGAAGAAGCTCATAAAGTCATCACTACTGAGGGAAGGGGGAATAGTTGGCTCAACAGAGCTATGACTCTGTGTCAGTTTGGCAACTGTACTAAAAAGAAACCTAGGATTGTTTGTATTTACCTCTATTAATGATGAGAAATATGTTGTTCTAGCTTTTAAAATGCATTTTTATAAAGTAGTAGACTATTTTTCCAAGTTAGAAAGAAATCATTTAAGTGTGTAGAGCGCCATTTTCTCTCCAGTTTCCTAGTATTCTGCTTTAAAGTACGCAACTCTGAACTAAACCAGGGAGCCAATCTCCTATGGCTGATTACCTTCTTTTTTAGGGGGCTACACTGTCTAGTTCCAAACACAGTGAGGAAGTAATACTTTGAACCAGACCATCAATTTCTGAAGGGTTAGTGTTGGAATTACTGCCATCCCCTGTGGTATTCTGAGACACAGAAACCAGAATGGAGCAGATTCTTTAAAACTTGTTACAGCATTGTCTGATAAAGTTCTACTGTAATGAAATTTCTTTCAGATTTGGGAACGTTGAGTAAAGTAAATTCAAAGGTTTTTAAAAAATGGTCAGATAGGAATGGGTTATGTGGGAGGACTATTAGTTCATCACATTCAATGCCGTATGTCAGTGCAATGTCTAAAGTGTGCCGACCAGAGTGTGTGGGTCCCTTCACTTTCTGAGTTAAGCCAATTGAGTCTAAGATCATATTAAAGGCTGCAGTTAAGCTATCACTTTCAGTGTCCAAGTGAATATTAAAATCCCCTACTATCTGATCAGTGTTTAAAACTAAATCAAATAAAAAATCTGAGATCTGGTCCAAGAATTGAGAGTAAGGGCATGGTGGACGATACAAAACCACAAACAAAAGTGGTTTTAATGTTTTGCAGCTTGGATGAGGAAAACTAAGGATTAGATGTTCAAAAGAGCTGTAGTTAATAATTGGTCTAGGGCAAATTTTCAAATCTGAATGAAAGATGGTTGCAACTCCTCCTCCTTGTCCAGTACTTCTAGGAATGTGAAATTTATTCTAAGTGGTAGTAGTTGACTCATTTATAATTACAAAATCCTCCTGCTGCAGCCACATTTCTGATAGGCAAAATAGATCAATTTTATTATCACATATCAAGTCATTTACTAATAAAGTCTTTGAGGAGAGGGATCTTATGTTTAGTAAACCAGATCTAATTACACTATTTTCTTGTTTGGTCCGAGCCCCATTTATTTTAATGAGATTTTCAGAATTTGCTTTCGTCAGGTTAACTTTTAGTCTATTTGATTTTGGCCGTGGGCAAGACACTGTCTCAATTGGGGAATTGAGTGGGTAACAGTACAGAAGCTGCAGAGAGATGGGTTAAACTACGACTCTGCTTCCTGGTCTGGACCCTGGTTTGTCAGTGTTTTGAAGGACTAATAAATTTATCCAGATTCCTAGAAAGAAGAGCTGCTCCATCCCAAGTGTGATGGATGCCATCTCTCCGGATCAGACCAGGTTTTCCCCAAAAAGTTTTCCAATTATCAATGTAGCTCACATTGTTTGACACCACTCAGACAACCATCGATGACATGACAGCATCCGGCTAAACATGTCGTCACTGGTCCAATCGGGCAGGGGTCCAGAAAAGATTACACAGTCCGACATTTTTTTAGCAAACTTACACACCAAAGCAACACTAATTTTAGTGACCTCCGATTGGCGTAACCAGGTGTTTTCCGCCAGCTTGAATAACAATCTTACTGTATTTATGCTTATCTTTAGCCAGCAGTTTCAGGTGGGATTTTATGTCGCCTGTTCTGGCCCCTGGAAAACATTTGTCTATGGTCGATCGTGTCTCTAAAGCCACATTTTGGACTATGGAACTGCCAATTACCAGAGTCTGTTCCTCAGTGGGTGCGTCACTGAGTGGGTAAAATATGTTAGAAACTAGGACAGGTTGGCTCCCTTTGGGCGGAGAACTATGCTTTCTACGTACAGTCACCCAGTTGGCCTGAGATCCCAGCTGCGTGGGTTCTGTTGGAGGGCCGCTAGGTGATTCTATCCTTGTTGGCTCCACGCTGGCTAACGGGCCTCGGCTATTTACTGGATTCTCAACAGCGATGAGCCGGGCCTCTAACTCTGAAACCCTCCCCTCCAAAGCTATGAAAATGCTACATTTATTACACTTACCATAATCACTAAAGGAGGCTGAAGAGTATCTAAACATCTGACAGAGAGAACAGGAGAGAGGAGCCGCAGTGGGGGAATGAGAGATGGAAGCCATAGCTGCTATGAAGCTGATCTAACGAACTAGTGAGACCCTAGCACACCAAGAACAACTGCGTGAAACACAAATGGTTCCCAAAACGTAAAGTACACCAACTGGAAATAAGTGTAGTAGTGTGCTTGTGTGTAAAAAATAACTTAGAAAGACCTCAATACAGAGAAAAACAGATCAATCCAAGAGAATTTGAGCACCAAGCAGCTCCTAAAGGATTTTAATCTTTATTGAATTTAAACCTTAACTCTATAAATTCCATGTGTGTTAATTTTTGGTGATGCCATCTGCCTGTGCTTTCCTGCTCAATTTTCTGTTTTTCTGTGAACCAAACAAGAGCTGAACTCTGCAAAACACCTCTAAAACAATCTTAAAGTATAATTACAAAGTATGATAAATAAAACACCTTAATCAAACATAAATAGACGTTTAATATACTTCAAATCCCTATCATGATCTCATAAAAATATGAGAGCATCTTAAATATTAATGATCAGAGTTAACATGGATAGATTTCAATGGCAATACGAAATGATTAAGAGTCATCAATTACTTTTAACAGATCAATCAGATAACCATTTACCCTAATCAACGTAAAAAAAACAACAACAATAATTTACAATGGTTTTGTCACATTTTTTTTCACAATCATTCATACATTTTCATTGTCTGTATTCATCCTTTTGCATCCAGGTGAAATCTTCAGAAAACAGGTGTAGAGTAACCTGGTCCCTCTCAGTCAAGGGATTATTCTGCCTGTAAATGTGAACTGAGTTTTTTTTGTTACTTATTTCTTGAATCCTGTTGCTTCTTGGTCCAGTGAGCTCATTAAATAATCACTTTATATCTTCAACCAGCTCACCAGTGGTCAGCAAGAATTCATGGCAAAGAGCATTAATAATGTGCAGTGTTTAACCTGTTGACGCACCTGTTTGTCCATCATCATCCACATTGTAGACAGGTTTTGATCCAAACAGCCTGGAGCCGACCAATTTGATGTTTCATAGGCCTGAACCCTCAAATGTGCTTACTCGGTGAAGCAAGTAGAGAAAGCTCACTTTGCTGTTGTTTATAATGTGTCAGAAAGGCATTTAATTCTCCACAAAGAATGAAGAAGAGTAATCTCCAAAGTGTCCGTGTGTCTGTGAATCCGCTCAAATAACTTTCTTCAAACAATCTATAAACATACATGTATGACTTCTCATCTGCTTTTATAAGTTAGGGTTAATGATTATTCAATTTCTAAAACATCTGAAAACAAAAAGTAAGATCAGCAAAAAACAAAAAGAATTCTGTGTAGGTATTATTCTCTAAGGCAGGGCAATTCAATTAATTTGGAACTGGGGCCAGTTCAGGAATTGGAGATCAAATAATGGGCCGGAGAACGAGTAATCATGGTAACAAATGAAAAAGAACGACTAAATATTTACGAAGTGAGAATATTCCATTTTATTATACTTCTCAGGCAAAAAGCAAATGCCCATAAATTCCCACATGGACTACTACTGCAATACCTTTTGTCCATTTTGAACATAGATCAAGACTAGCAATCAGTAGATCAACCAGATCACAAATATTTAAAATTGTACTCAATGAAGGCAGCATGAAATCTATCTGACGAAATAAAACCAAAGTGCATTGTAAGGTACAGAAAGGAAATATAATAACATAACAGTGCATAGTATTTTATCAAGGGAATGTATTTCAAATTGCAACTAGTCTAGGTGAGCAAAATCTGTGGCTTACTTTTTCCAACTGAAAACTAGACATCCAAGTGAAAAAACAAATACCAAACTGCAAAGATTCTAATCATAACAATGCAACAGTGCAGGGTACTTTATCAGGGCAAAACATTGGAAAATGCTTTCAACAACAATAACTTTGCCCATTTTAGCCCTTCTAACTTAAAAAAAATCACCAACAGTCTCTTAGTGGACCTCACCTCACCTCACCTCTATATCCCACTCAGTCAATCAATAAAGAAACAAAGAAATAAAATACGAGGTGAATAACAGGCCACTCCTCACTACTTGTTTGACGTCTAATGTGAGAAGTGACATTTTTTTGACTTAGCCAGAGCAGTGAAGTCGGGTGTGTATGTTGTCAGGGCAATGCGCAAGCAGTGTTGCAGATGCTGGTCAGTGAGGGAAATGCGGTTGTGTGTTGTAATAGAATTCATATGTGAGAATGATGACTCACAAGTATATGTTGAGCCAAACATTGTCAAAAGAAAAATGGCAAGACCCCTTGAGTGTGGAAATTTCTCAGGGCTGACAACATTGGTCCAGAATTTTTCATGACCTGCCTGCTGGAATGACTGTCTTAAGTCATCTGATGACTGAATGTCAATAAGCTCCAGTTGTAACAAACCCTCATCCGATGATGGTATTAACTCATTTCCTTTCATTGCAATGTTTTCCTCAATACTGACACAAAAAGGGTCCTTAACAAATCTCATGACTTCATTTGATATGCTAAAATCACTGAACCTGGTGGCAAAGTTTTTTTTTAGTGAGTCAATAAAGCTTGACATCACCTCAGTAATTTGTAGGCCAGAGTTCCTTAACGTGGGGAAGTGGAGCATCTTCCCTGGACAAAGATCAACAGAGAAGAGTGAAAGTTTTCTTACAAAAGCATGAAGTTTCTCCACCAGTTCCGAAACCATTTTATCTCTGCCCTGCAAATCCATGTTGAGGTGGTTCAAATGATGGAAAACATCACTCAAAAAGCAAACACTCGCATTAAACTCATCATTTCTCATCAAAGACAGAAACCTGTCAGCTTTTTTCAGTTTTGATGACTGGAGAAACACCAGAATCTCCTCTCTTAGTTCTCAGAATCGTTTCAATGCATTTCCTTTAGTAAGCCATCTAATGTCATTGTGAATAAGCAAATCATTGTACTCAGCAGACATGTCAATCAACAGCTTACGAAAAAGACGGTGCTGTAAACTGGAAGAGCAACGAAGAAAGTTTATAATTGCCATGACAAAGTCCATGGTCTCTTTTAACTCACCACTGAGTTTGGCACACAGGAGGCTTTGGTGGATGAGGCAGTGTAGTGTTTTCATCTGCGGAGCTGCACCTGCCATCCTTGCAGCGAGCCCATGCTCCCTGCCGACCATCGAGGGTGCACCGTCCGTCACCAGCATGTTGACGCGCCTCAAGTCCAAGTTGTGCTTTTTAAAGAATGCACTAATTTTGCTGAATAAAATCTCACCGGTCGTCTGCCCCTCGAGTGGAATCAGTCCAAGCAGATCCTCGCAAAAAATCGCACATAAAGACACAGCTGCGCGACGTCGCTGTTATCCGTCGACTCATCCGCGGCCAGAGACATCACCTCGGCCTTCCTCAGCTTGTCCAAAAGTTTCTCGAACACATCCGATGCGAGGGACTCCACTCTTCTGATATTTGACGTGTCTGATATTGGAATTTGCTTGATAGAATCAATGACACCTTTACGTACTTTTTCATCTGTTACCACCTCATCTATTGCGGCCAGCATACACTCCTTGACTGTCTCTGAGTCTGTAAATGGCTTTTTCTTTTTTCCCAATATCCACGCCACTCGTAATGATGCAGCCGTTGCTCTTTCTTGATCTGAACAAGCCCGGAACAATATCCGACGTCTTTGCTGATAACACAGCATAAACGCCGATATCTTCTGCATCCGAGCAGCAGAACCAAGTGGGAAGGTATCGTTAAAGTTAGCATGTGCTGTTGTGAAATGTCTTCTTAGATTGTACTCTTTGCACACAGAAAGACGCTCATTGCAGATTAAGCACACAGGATTCCCATCAAAGGAAATAAATACATACTTCTCTGTCCACTCCTCATTGAATTGTCTGTTCTCCAAGTCAACTTTTCTTTTCTTTAAGGTCGAGAGCGACATCCTGCTTCTTCTCAGTCAAACTTTAAAACCGCCACAAAAGGAGACTTCTGATTGGTCATTTTGGTCCCCCAAAATATATGTCCGGGAAAAACGGATATTTTATCCCGCATGTTTTCATGCAGGAGAGAATAGACAATTGGTCATAGGCATGCACAGGCACACTTGAGGGCCGGTTTAAAATTATTCAGGGGCCGGACCTGGCCCCAGGGCCGCCAATTGAATAGTCCTGCTCTAAGGAAACCAGAAGGTTCTAATTTACTTCAGTAAAACACACCATCCTGTTAAATCAGCAAAAATAAAGGTTATAATAATTGCAAACAAACACAACAGAAATCTCCTCCATTCCCCATTTTTTACCTTCAACACAATTAGTAATAAAATTAGTTATAATTTCTCTAACCATCATTTTAGTACTAGTATGAATTCAGCTCTTCCCCTTAGCCAAATTGCTAAATTTGGCACCAGAAAACATAAAAAGAAATCCCAAGTTAGGCAAACTTCTGTTTACAACACAGAGCAAAACACAACATTTTAGTAACACAAACATTAATACTATCATGCTATTTGATGCCAGGATTCTCCACAGAATTATTTTTTTTTTTTCAGCGCTCTGAACAGTCTGGAAGGCCTATAACATTTGTTATAGGCCTTTCTATATTTAGAAATAACATATTTCATGATGTACGTAAAACTAATCCATCTTGCAAAGCAGTTAACCTGAATGTATATTTCAGCTGTCAGACCCTTTAAACTTGCAAGGAATGAATTAACAAAATTACTAAACCTATAATTTAGAGTTTCCAATTTCCACATAATCTTACCAAGCCCAGCCAATGGGCTGGGCTTCATAATATCTGATCCAGAATGTTTGCAAATTGAAACAGCGCAATATCATCATATTATTATTCACATGATACAAATTCAAAATAGTTTTATTAAAATTCACATAGTTTTAGGAAAAGTCAGGGACCGACAAGGCTTCATTACTTAATTTGACAAAGTTATTTAATATGAACATTTCAAAAGGGTCCAAATGACTGCCTTTGACATTCTAACGTTTATGTGTATTTGACTCTTCAGAATGATCAAGACCTCATTTTGACAGAGGCAAGGTCAACTGAGTCAATATAACATATTATGTCTGACTGCATTTATAAATTAAAAGAGAAAAAAAGGGGGGTTATTGAACTAACGTGGAAAACTTTAAGCAAAGCTACTGTATCACATCACCATGACATGAAGATCTACAGAGCTACTCCGCTAATGAGTTAGCACTAATTTAAGTCCGAAAACATCACTTTAACTGATTAATGCGCACTTTAATGCAGCGGTAACTCAATATGAAACGTGCTGAAACCATTTAGTGAACCAAAACGCATAAACAACTGTAAATACAGTGGTTTTATACTCTTTGCATCTTGACATAGGGGCTGCTGGCTATCAGCAAGACCGAGCCGACAGCCGAAGCAGATGAGGGAATCTCTATGGAGCGCTTCTGAACAAGTTTATAAGTACAGTCAAAAGAACAAAACATCAAACTGACAGCGTGTCAGTTGGTAAACTATCAAACAATTTTCCTGGCACTATATCGTATCATCATGCCCAAATAACCCAGGAGCAAGCATTTATCACTTACCAATCCAGTAGCAATGTGGCTAGTTCAGCATCCATTCATCCTCCTGTATCTCACGGCGGCTGACACACAAAACTGAAAAGTTGTAACACTGAGTTTTAGAAGCTAATCCTACTTTGACCTAAATTGAGCAACAGTTTGACAGAAAAGATCTTCCACAGCAGTGAAGGGAAGGAATCGTTCACGTAGGGGAAGCGTGCTGTACACATTTCTCATGTGCCGCTGCCAGTGTCAGATGATACCATTCAGTAAGGGAGAGAGGTGAAATGATAATATCATACATAATTCGAGGCTTTTTTTTTATGTCGAATCCCAACCAAAGGCTTCTTTTTGTTTCTCAAAATATAAACACCAAATTGAATTGAAGCTTCTAGAAATGTCAAATAAATGACCACTGAATCATTTTTGCTTTACCTCAGTTTCTCAATCAACATTCCCCAAATGTATCATTAATAAATAGCCTGCAGTTTTGCAATTCCAGTCAGGATCCACTTCAACGTAAATATACATGCAAGTTGATAGAAATAAAAATAAAATAATCTATATTAACTGTCAGCAACAAAGTCTTCACTAATTAAATGGTATATTATTCCATTGTTATATTTTATTATATTATCATAACTGTTCTAGAACCTTTTTCTCTAAATTCAAGAGGCAAAAATTCCCTCTCAGCATCAGGTAGACTAGCTACCAGATCATGCATAATATCTGACAGATTAATTTTAAAATTTAAAACCTAAACCCAATTCCTATTTTCCACCAACACAGAAATCTTCAACAGATTTTGAAAACTTGCATGTATCTCTACACTTGAAAATAAAACAAAAAGTTATTCCAATTTACTTGCTTCAATTGAATAGATTGTTTCCACACAATCAGAATAAATTAATTAGAACGTACATCTTTCTTATGAATTAAACTAACATTTAGAATTAAGCTGATATTTATTGGTTGGTCTTCAACAAATTTACCACATAATATAGTCATTTTTCTTTTAGTCATTAGAACATTTTCAAATTCAGCAACAACTTGCTTCTCATCATTGCTCTTACTCAATGTTTATATGTTATGTGAATAAAAACAGATGCTTTTAAAGATGACTTTGTCTTATAAAACAAAGTTTTGAAAACTCAGAATAGTTTAATCACATTCGTAATATCTGCTTGCTGTTTATATATTATCACTATGATAATTATTGTTTTTCATATAATTCAATAGTGTGTTGAGTCAAGTAACCAGTAACAGGTAATTGCAGTACTTAAACTTTTTTTATTTTAATCTTTGTATAAAGAAAAGGCAGTATTTCCCAAACAGCATTTCTGAAGTCTACAGGGCTTCCTCAAGTTGAGGAGTTTATGTATCTGGGGGTCTTGTTCACAAATGAGGGAAAAATGAAGCAGGAGATTGATAGACAGATTGGTAAAGTGTCTGCAGTTGTAAAGAGAGAGCTGAGCCGAAAGGCAAAGCTCTCGAAGTAAGTAGTGCATTACCTTTGACAACAATCATGTTTACCGCGGCCACATAACACTCTCTCACATTTTCGGCTTTTGCTCATAATCAGTCGGTGTGCATTCCTACACGGGTCACAAATAAAAACCAAAAAAACAGATAGCAGTAGCATACACCAGTAGGGGTGAGTGGTATGGCAAAATGTTTATATCACGGTATTTTTAAAAAACACATTGGTATTGCAGTATTTTTTTTCCATACAAGACCGTTCATATCTACATTATCTCAAAAGAACAAAGAATATAAAAATGTGCTTTAAATAGCCCATTTTACTGCCATATTTTTTCCAGATACAGGTGATTGATATGAAAATAATTAAAATGATTAGGATTCTAGTATGCATTCTTGATGTTCTTAGGCTGAAAGTATAATTTTCTTAAAACCTCACGTTGGCGGAAGCAACAAATTGCATCTTCTAATTGCTTTGCATGTAGTACTGAAGAATCCCGCTAGGGGGCAGAGTATAGACTCGGATCGGATTTTTCCAAAGAAGAAGTAAAATAAACATGCCGACCATAGGAGATTATTAGCTGGTTAATATTCAGAAAACAGAAAAAAAGACGTGCTGGATAAAAAATTAATTTAATATTTTCCTTGAATGTATATTAACTCCAATGTCCAATTAGCTCTGTTATTTCCAAGCAGAGAGGGTCCAGCCTTCCCGCAGCAGGATCGTATCATTTTGGCATCTAATTCAAGAAAATAAAGAAGGAAAAAGAACATAGTTGTTTGTCCTGTTTGTCCTCTATGTGGCCCTGTGATGGACTGGCGACCTCTCGCCCATTGACAGCTGGAGATAGGCACCAACACCCCTGCGACCCATAAAGGATTAAGCAGTTAAGAAAATGGATGAATGGAAACCCAAGCCAACCTCCCCTCACAGACATACAACCAACAAAAACTTTCATCAGGGTTCTGCCAATCAGATTGGTTCTAAGCCCTTCCGTCCCATCAAATACATACGAACAAAAGGAAGATCTTCCTCAGAATTCTGCCAGACGGATCGCAGTATGACGTCCTTCCAAAATTCTTTGTTTTAAGTTGAGCATCCGTCCCCCACCTACATACAACCAGACGAAAAATATTCCCCAGGAGTCTGCTAAACAGATCAGTACAAAAGCCTTTGCGCCAACGACATACATACCGACAAAAGACAGACGTTCTTATTTACAGTATGCGGGTTAAAATTCACCCTTCCCTTTCATCTGCTGCAGCTGGGCCCAGACAAAAGTAATTCAAAAACGAATTTAATATTTTATTATATATACAGTATTTTTATCCATCAGACAACAGAAGTATTGTAGATGGTATGTACAACATTTACCGCTATTAATGATTTATTTTCTACTGATTTTGCCGACGTTGACTACGTTTAGCTACAGACGGTCAAATAGCGCTTAACACGTCTCCTACTGGTTACTTTCAATAGCGTTTGTAAAAGGTATGCCATTCGGTTCTCGTCTGACATTTTAGAGCCAATTAACTTTTATAAATATAGACAAGGCTCCTCTTTTTTTGGAAACACTTTGTGAGAATTGTGTGTTTCACTCCTACCAGCAGCTGTACTTAGTTAAAAACGTTATTTTCTACACTAGGGTGAAAAGCGTGTAGCAGTGAATTCCGTCCTGGCTGACACACTAACACTTGTTACACCAGAATCTGTGACCCATCAGAATCTGTGACCCTAGTGTTTCTGATCATTTTGAGTTGAGTTACCAAATGTGAATTTTATGCCCTAACCCAGAGTCCTTTCCCTAATCATATCTTCCTGGCCCGCTAAAGCTAAATATACATAAACATAAGCATGCCAAAGGCTAAGATTGCCTAAACGTAAGATTGCCTAAAGCTCACCGAAGCCTAGGGTCACAGATTCTGATGGGTCACAGATTCTGGTGTAACACCCTCATTAAAAACCCGGAAGTTTTCCGAGGTATTCATACCGAAAATAAACACAGGTTTTCGGTATGAACAAGTATACCGCCCAGGTCTATACAC
Organism: Apricaphanius iberus; assembly: GCA_028564705.1. Lineage (NCBI taxonomy): Eukaryota > Metazoa > Chordata > Actinopteri > Cyprinodontiformes > Aphaniidae > Apricaphanius > Apricaphanius iberus. Next base: position 432,518 of record JAPXFQ010001072.1, on the reverse strand, counting down.
CAGACGCAGCAGTGTATGAGTATGGGTGATTTATAAGGTAAAGTACATAGCGTTAGTAAAAAAGTTTAAAATGTACGGTGTTTAATCATTTGCTGGAATTGCTCCTGCATGCCGTTGTGCTTTTATAAGCCATTTCCATTTTGCAAAGCCGGCAGACAAAAAAATCACTCCCTTTTATTTTAAAATAGTTCCATACCTTTGAACTGCGAGTTTGAATGGAGGTATTTGAGTCAACTGACTCACTCATACTGACACTACTTGTTCCCGCTGTGTTTGTTTTGAAAGTCATGACGCATCGACGCACATTTTTTGCGTCTACGTATTTTACTTGTCGATGTAACTGATTACATCGACGCATCGTCCTAGTAGTGACATCACTACAGTGAGACGCTCTAATTGGTTGACGCACTGCTTCAAGTGTGTCAAGTCTGTCAAAAGTTCAGCTAGCTGAACTTCTGCGTTGCTTGCGTTTGCCACGTTGCTGCTAGCAACGTAAGTAACGCTTGAAAAGTTGACGAAGCCAACACACACAACACACCGCAGTAAGAGCATGTGGACGCACCGAAAAGTTTTATCTTCTGACTGTTTATGTACGGGAAAATTGTAAATTGTGACATTTGATTACTAAATCTTTATTACATTTAATTTATGTAACGTTCAACACAGACTGGTGATATCCAAATGTTAACTCTATTCATTTATTTTGGTTAGCTCTACCATATTCAGGAATGTTAGTTAATTGTAATTAATCATGATTAATTCACAGATAAATTGTAATTGATTAGATTTAAAAAATATTGACAGCCCTAAATTTTTATAATATATAGTTAATATATTTTCATATTGAGTGCTGTGCTTTTTATTATTTTAAGTCTTTATCATTTAAAGTTTTATACTGCGTTATCTTTCACCAGTTTTTGAATGCACTTTTAAAAGACTGCTAAGTGTAAACAATTTTGCTTGAAGCTAAACTTATCGAGTGAAATTGTTTAAACTTAAGAATTGTTTACATTAAATTTTTTGCACTATAAATGTGTTAGGTTTGCTGGTTTGATAACTAAAAATGCAGTAGAAAAGCAGATTGCAATGAATGAGAATTTGACATAAAAAAATTTTAGTTGGTTGGTGGTCTCGGGAGGGAACCAAAAAGGGGCGACTGGAACGGACTGCAGTGAAAATATAGAGCAGGTTAGTGGAGGAAGTGAGGAACTGAGAGATTGTGACGGATGGACTGGGCTTACTTGGTGATCAGAAGAAGGTGCCGGAGAAGGTAAGTGGGATTCCGTTCACTATGGCTGGCTGGAGATGGTGCGGATATTGGTCTTTGTGTTTGCAGATGGAGAAGATGGAGGGGCAGGCGAGCAGACTTATGACGACAGGTGAGTATGATGAACCAGATAGGGAAGCGCTGCAGCGGCTGACCAGGCAGGAGTCAACGAACATTAGACGAAGGCAGAGGATCCTGGTCGGTTCTGGAGAGGAACCCGGGAGGTAGACAACCAATATAGGATACTGGAAGGAACAACGAGGACCTTGGAACTGGATCTAAGGAAGAGGTTAGTATTGTTACTACGCAGAGAAGAGAGAACAACCTGGCACCAGCATGCACGATCCACTCCCCATTTATGCCTGGTGAGAAGAGCTCAGATGAGCAGCACCTGTAACTGCTGCTTGCCACGCCCCTGTACAGAAGGTATGAGAAAAAAAATACATACAAAGCAACCAATCTCCAGCCCATAGGAAAGAGAATATCAACATAAATTAAGATAGGTAGATTAAAGAAATATTATTTGTTGTATCTATCAATAAATTGGTGTTTTTTTAAGCTGCAGTAGGTAACTCTGAGAGGAGAGCAGACTTTATTTTGAAAATTTGAACTCAAACAAGCTTCACATCACTCCCCCTCCCTCTCCGGTGCACTCATGCCCTGCCTCCAAGGACCTCCTGCTCCTCCCTCTTTCCGCTACGCAACTGGTGTACCAGACTACCAGTTGAGAATCTCAGCTGACGCGACTTGAAGCGGCAAGCGTAAGCCCATGGAGTGTGAACCGGTAAGAACAAAACAAACTCACCTCCACACAGCTAGAAAAGATGTTGTCCTGTTGCTCGGCCATAGCTTACTCGTAGCTTCATGCCGCTAGCTGTTCTGACAGAGCTCAGGCGGTTGTGTACATTGTTGCGTAGCGGAGCGAGGGGCGGGTCGTGGTGTGTGTGAGGAGTGATTGACAGATGTCAGACACTCCTTCAGACGCTGCTCTGGCTCTGATTGGTTGTTTTCTACCGGGAGCGGTGGATTCTTGCAAATCGCAGTAGGAGCAGTAGGCGTGACCAATGGAGTTGCTTTTTTTTCACAAATGACTAATCTCATTTCCTACTTTCAGGAGATATGGACAGTTTTAGGAAGAATCACAAAAGGTGACTTTTATTATAGTTACCTACTGCAGCTTTAAGTCATCTTAGTATCGAACTCGAGTATTGAGGTTTTTCAGTATCGAATCGAGTTTAAAATTTTAGTATTGTGACAGCATTAATAAAGACACACTGACATCAATCATCACGCATAAACCTTGCTTCTGTAGGTTAGAGCAGAACCACTTAAGTGCAGAGCCAGTTATTTCCTACCAACTGTTTCATCCGGGTTATCAAGATGTTGTCATCAGCTGTGCCAAAGGCGGGAAACAGACCATTAAGAATAACAAGGATGTAACGGCCAGAGTCTGAAGCAATGAAAATATCATTTAGAAACTTGTAGCGAACTGATTCACTACTATGCAGGGCCCTGAAACCAGATTAGAAAGCATCAATAGCTTTATTCAGTTCAAGGCACAAGGAAACTTGCTGATGGAAAATTTTCTCTAATTGGATAGAAATGGAAGCTTTAATATAGGTCGAAAATTAATCGGCTGGATTGCCTTCTGAAACAAAGACCTGCTTAAAGGCCCGAGGCACCACCACCAGTGTTAAACTACAGTTAATAATGTGCAAAACAAAAGGGCTAAGTGCTGTGAAAGCATGAATAAGGAGATGTGGAGGTATTATATCAGCAGGAGAGCCAGTGGGTTTAATACTATAGCCACCAGTTTGGCAAGATTTTCCTGTTCAAAGCTATCAAAAACTACTTGACAGGAAAGTACAAGAGAAGCGCAACAGGAAGGGGAAATATGTGATCTAGTATTAATACATTTGGTACCAAAGTATTGAAGGAACTCATTACTCAAACCTACAGATTATGTGAGATGAAAAGAAACAATGGGGGAAATAATGGTATCAAGACTTATACAGAGCATGCAATAGTTAGTATAGTTGGATGAAATAACTTTAGTGAAGTACCAATTCCTAACCACATTGACTGCATTCTGAACAAAGGCCAAGTATTAAGCATCATCTCAAGAGACACCAGCAGCCTGTCCCTCCTCCACATTCACTCCAAGCATCGTCTATCTTGTGATTGATTGACTGATAATTAAATAACATCATAACATTCAGGTCTTGTCAACTGAACAGACTTTTTGCTTGCAAAACGCCGGTAAAAGTATAACTTTATAACAGAGTTATTTATTGAGCCTTTCTACTTGGTAAAACATTTTTAAACAGTGACATCACAAAGGAACACGAGCCTTATCCACACCTCCGTACGGAGTTTCAAATGAAATAGGAAGGAAATGTTGACTCCACCCAGCCCTCCACCCGCTGGTCCCTCGGTCCTCTAGTCAATGTCTCCTTTTGCCGCATTTTTTGAACTGGAGATGTAGCTGAGGTACACTGTAGAAGGGGGTGAGTTGCTCTTTAAAATCTGTTATTAGTAGTTAGCATTTTTAGTTCTGTATCTCTCCACCCTCCCTGTGTCCAGCAGGGTGCCAAAAGTTCTAAATCTCTCATATCTGACAGCAAGTTGAGGGTCAGAGCTCAAAATAATGGAATAAAGCAACTTCGTTTGTCATTTATCCTGCCTGTTTTCTGCCGCAGTTCTCTGATTGGTTATTGTTTCTGTAATAACCCTACACAGCTGCCACTACCCGCAATATTTGCTCCAGACACTGAAATTTCTCCATTGAAGGCCATGCAGAGCAGCAGGCTGCTCGTTCTGTTGCAAGTAGGTCAGTATCAACATGCTTCACTTTGGCAAATATGACAAAAAAAAATATTTTAAAAATTCCTTACAGAAGAACTGACAATTCTTGAAATATTGTTATTAACCACAACAACACACCTAAATGTATGTTATGAGGATTTTAAGCGACAGAACAAAATCTGCTTCTCATCCTGAACATTCCTTTTTTCTGGTGAGACATGGTGGTGGCAGCTCCACCAGCACCAGCTGGGTGAAGCTAAATCCAGTACAAAACAGAAAGAAAACCTGTAAGAGGCTGGAAAAGAGCTGAGACTGCGATGGAAGTTCACCTTCTAGCAAGACGACCACTGTAAACACCCAGCCAGAGATAAAATGGTTGGCTTGGACCAAAGGAGATTCATAGGTTAGAATGACCTAGTCAAAGTTAATAAAATAAAATAAATATTTTGTTCACTTGATTTGTTTTGCAAAGATGACTTTCTGCAAAGCCAGAAAGGTAACCTTACAGTTGGGAATGTTTATGTCAGGGTGTGGACATTTTGGGAAGTGACACCAAACAAGCCGTGCAGGTAAAACCAATATCATTATAAAACAAACAACATAATTTCATCATAGGAGAATGACCTGATGTGTAATTTGGTGGAAAATCTACAAAAAGTACTTTCTAACCGGGAGTAAAACCCAGCAGGAATCTGTGTAGCTGCGTTTACATGTGCAAAATGTGTTTAATGTGATTATTGATCGGATTAGAATTTGACTGTGTGCATGGCCCTGAAAACATCTATCCGAATATGACAAGCCTTTACATCCGCCACATGTTCGATTGGATTAAATCATTTTGACATGCGCAGAACTATCTAAAATACTGGAAACGGCCATAGAAGAAGAATCAGCAGGCGTCCATGGTAAATAAACATGGCTGCGTTCATTTAAAATAGGGTTGCCAACCGTCCCTTAAAATACGGAATCGTCCCGTATTTGACTATTAAATGTGCCGTCCCGTTTTGAACTAATACGGGACGCTATTTGTTCCGTATTTTCATAAATGTATATCATGTGTGTCCGTCATAGGCTTCATACTGCTTTATTCTAACTATGTAGCCTATATAAACATAAAAATCACCCTACATTCAGCAAAACTGTTCTAACGGTGGGATCAAACGGGACCGCAAATTGTTTCCGGCTCGCGAGTGATGCGCGCTCAGGATTGATCAGGTAGACACACACACACTGGCGCTTCCATGCAGTACCTTTAAAAATGTCCCAAAAACGCTTACAGAGATATAGGTGAGTCGGAAGAGGCCCATCATTGGCTGGAAAAGATCAGTATAGATGAACACAAGGCAAACTGTTAACAATGCAGCCAGTGTTCTCAGTGGCACACTGAGGCTAGGTCCACACTAAGCCGATAAGGTTATATACGGGGAGTTAGACGCCTAATGTTATCCACTCAACACGAGCATTTACGCCCCGTTCAAGGTCCCATGATTCCCATACCAATCCCATACCGACCTGTGCAAATACTGGGCATGCGCGAAAAGATGCACAAAACACGCGTATAATCTACGTGACGCCAGCGCTTACATAATATATACAAGAAGCTCTACAGCACAGTACATATCTGCTTGTCCCGTTAACCGAAGAGAACAATAGCTGCTCAGAAGAAGAGAGAGTTTTTGGTGTGGACAGACGACGAGATCGATTTATTACTATTACTATTTTATCGCTGTTGTCTTTGTCTGTAGAGTTGTATTAAGATTTACACAGCTCTTTTACTCGGCTAATAGTTATCCGGCCACAGACCTTAAACGACGCCGGGTTAGTGTGGACGATAGGGGGGTGTAGACTAAATAATTATACGTTTGAGGCATTATACGGCTTAGTGTGGACGTGGCCTGAGAACACTAGCTGTACAGCACACCAGGCACACAAGAACGCAGAAAAGACACGTATGTGAGGCTTATGCGAAATTTAGGCAAAAATTTTCAGAATAGATTACATGTATTGTGCTTTTTCAAAGATGTCTCGTCCATGTGGAATTTTATTTTTGTTGGATTAATTGTAGAAGATTTTGTTGTTCAATGAATATAAATCAATCAATATAAATTACAACTTTAAGAACAAATCATAGTAACTGATTAATTGTTATGCTAATAAATACATTAAAATGAAACATGTTTGGATAGATCTCTGGCTTTTGAAATTTTATATTTTAGAGAAATAGCCAATAAATTGTAAGTGAACGTTGCATTAAATCTCTTAGTGTGGTTTGATTGTTGTTCAGACAAGCCATGTAAGCCATTTCAGAATCAGAATCAGAATAGGTTTTATTGCCATTGTTTGAGAACAAGTTCACAAACTTGGAATTTTTCATCGGTACAATCGTGCAACATAAAACATTTAACATAAATAAAAATAAAATAAATAAAAATAAAAAGAATGAGCTATAAGGCTAAAGTCTTTATAATATTATAATCTATATGTATATAAAAGATCTATGAAGAGATAAACATCCTTTTAACATAAGAACAGCAGCAGGGTTCCATTCACAGATGTGCAGGTTAATGACAGCAGCAGATCTAAGTGTGGTCAGACTACACAGTGCAGTAAAAAAATTAACTATTTGTCACCCCACTCCTAAATTTGTATTTAAGTGAGCAGATAGTAGTGTAAAGGTGTTTAGGGTTTGTCTGCAATACCCCCATACAGTCACTTTAGAAATAAAATATTGAAAACACATTGTTGGAAGCTCAACAACCAGACCTGTTGTTCTCAGCATCGTCATTGTGTCCGATCACGATGCATCTTGTTAAGTCACAGCAAGGTTATTTTATTGTATAGCACACTTTCAACACAAGGCAATTCAAGGTGCTTTACATGAAAGAACGCCCTGTGTCCCTTATTTTAATTTATGAAAGTTGGCAACCCTAATCTAAAACGGAGTGGTACAAAGTTCTTCTTAGTGTGCTTTTATTTTTTCTGGAAAAAAAATTACACTTACAAGCCAAACAGTATTACCTTTTTCACTTTTTCACCTTGTTTCACGCCCGCCGTGGTTTCATCCAGTTTCCGTCAACGCCAACGTAAGTACGTCAATGCATGATGTAACAGACATATGCAGTAATGACCTACATTTGGAATAAGAGTTTACACGCACCACGATCGGATTAACTATCGGCATAACCCACCTGTCTCAATCAGAATTAAATTTTGATCCAAATGAGGTAATGAGTAATCCGAATGGCATGTTTGCTTGAAGCATTCTGATCAGGCTTTTGATCCAATTACTAGTTTTCCATGTCAACACAATTTATGACAGAAATGTGCTTGCTGCATTGAGTCTGTTTGGACAGTGATGGGTTTTTACAGATGATAACAGCCTCCTGAGGAGCGCATGACTGATGATCCTCCAAAGACAAAAGATGAGTTCAGCAGAGAAAATAACATTCCAAAGAAAACGGAGGACAGTCCAGATTACAGCTGACACAGTACACGTCTACACAGACCGACAGACTGCTGCTACACTGTAAAGACTGTCTATTCATATATGAGACCTTTATTCAAACTAGGCCCTGTCACATGAGCAACATAAAACAGAGGGAGGGCATATAAATTATGTACTGTTTTAAACCAGCAACTTAGTCATTGTGTTGAGCTAGGTCCCTGTTGTTTCAAACAGTCATTTCCGATAACTATGTTCCTTTTTCACAGTGGAGCAGAAGGATCAACAAAACATGAGAGCTACAACGGAGGCTATGCTGCCATGTCAAACAAAATTCAGTTTGACCATAATTTCCCTTTTAAGCCTAATTTTTGGAGAGGGACCCAACTTAATTACAATGGCCAACATGGGCGCCGCCATATATCCAATCCACCTCGGAAATCCGACATACATGTATGTCTACTTGCACTCTTTTCGACAAAGTTGTTGAAAAAAAAAGACGTTTGTTATGGACGCCAAATAAGGAACCTATAATTACACGGAGAAGAAACCTCTGCCTTATTCTTCTATTTGTTTGACGGCTGTTTCCGCTTGGGACTTCCAAGGTGGACTGGATATATACCAGCGCCCTTGTTGGCAACTGTAATTGCAGTTGGGTCCCTCCGGAAAATTATAAGAAGAACAAAAAGAATAAGAGATCTCGCTATCAAACCAGAGTGGGAGGAAGTGATGTGCTACATTTTACCATGTGGAAAAGTTGGTTGATAAATTTGTTAAAATATTGGTATAGCACACCATCACTTTTACAATTGAAGTGTGCAGCCATCTAATATCCTTGCTAGCTACCAAGAAAAAAAAAGAATAATGAAGTAGATTTTTTGATGAAGTCTAAATTTTGCATGTTGCCTCTTGAATGAAAATTTGAAATGAGACATTTGAAATGTCACCGGCCAGTGTATTTTAACTTCTTTCAAAACTTCAAATAATAGAATATTATATTAAAGAGTTTTCTTTGGTCCTTTTTTTAGAAAGGTTATACAGCTGTTGAAAATATCTTTTTTGCTCAGGAAATGAACAACACTGCTAAGTGAGTAACTGTTTATTTGTAACATGTATAACAAACAAGTATTTTGTTCTTCAATTCATTTATATAAAATGGTATTTGTATTGTGTAAGTTTGTGCTATTTTATATGGTTAGTTTAATAATGATCCAAGTCAGACTGTATGCACCACAGAAGAACTATTTGCCGTTAAAAGCAGCTGAGTTGCACCCTGGAAATCCAGAGGTCATGCGAGAGCACAATTTGAATTGTCTCTCCAAGACACTCTGGCATCGAGCGGTGACACTGTTTCTACATTAAACAAGCAGTTTTGGGAACCAATCATATCGGTGTATCTTATGTAGGCTGGCCAGAGGCAAGCTAAGCTGATGACGACAGCGCTGTGACGTTCGGAATCATTTAGTAAACATTGGCTACAGTTGAACACCAGCCCTGTCCAAATACCCCTACAACGCTTACTATGTAGAAAAGCAGTATCCGAGTGATGTATTAGATTCGAATCTCCAGTATGTATTTGAGTAGTAGGCATAAAGTTCCCGGATGTGTACTACCGCCACAGTAAGCAGCCGGTGTACGCTATGCTATCCCACAATAGCAAGGCAAGGCAAGGCGAGTTAATTTGTAGAGCACAGTTCATACTTAAGGCTATTCAAAGTGCTTCACAGTTGCATAAATTAAGAAAACAGATAAAAAGAAAAAAGAACATTAACTTAAAAAGATTGTTAATTAGCTATAAAAAGCAAGAGTGCAGATAAAATCCTTTCAATCGTCATATGCACGGGTAAAAATAACTGTGTTCAGCCTGGATATAAACATTGTTAGAGTTTAGGCTTGTCTCACATCCTCATGAAGACTGTTCTAGATTTTACTTGCCTGACACTGAAATGCAACCTCACCGTGTTTATTATTGACTCTGGGAACCACCAGGAGACCCCTCCCTGAAGTTATCAGGACCCGAGATGGTTCATATGTCTCTAACATGTCAGAGATGTACTTTGGTGCCAAACCATGAAAAGACTTGTACACAAGCAGAGCTGTTTTAAATTCTATTCTCTGAGCGACAGGAAGCCAGTGCAGAGACCACTGAGAGCAGTGCAGGGAGCACTGGACTAATATGGTCATATTTCCTGGTTCTTGTCTCGAGCAGCAGCGTTCTGGATGTACTGCAGCTGTCTAACAGCTCGTTTACAGAAGCAGGATTTATTATTCTAATTGCACATTTTTCAGCTTAATTAATGGATGTTTTAAAAACATTTCCCCAGATTTCTGAACAATATAAGAATGGGACAGCAATAGAGAGGAGTACAGCATATGGAGGGAATTTATGTTCAGTTAAGCTCTAGTTTTAAAGAGTAGACCAATCATTTTGATCATTTATTCTTTGCATACTTTGGTGCCAAACCATGAAAAGACTTGTACACAAGCAGAGCTGTTTTAAATTCTATTCTCTGAGCATCAGGAAGCCAGTGCATAGACCGGAGCACTGGACTAATATGGTCGTATTTCCTGGTACTTGTGAGGACTCGAACAGCAGCGTTCTGGATGTACTGCAGATGTTGTTTGAAAGGGCTTTGGCCACTACAACAAATGAGTTAGACGTGGCTTCTCATCTAAAAGAAGAACAGAAACCTGTGCTCGAATCTTTCCTTTGCAAGAAGGACGTTTTTGCTGTTTTGCCGACTGGATATGGCAAGAGTTTAATCTACCAGTTAGCTCCGCTGGTAGATGTGCTAGCGCTCTGGATACGTCACACCGTATATTGTTTTGATTGGTTGTGGCGTTATCCAATTGCGTCCAGTGAGAATTTAAAATACATGCTTGGTTCCCCCCCTCGAGTTATGCCCTTATAATTAAGTACCATTAATCTTAATAGATTAGGGTCTGGATTTTTTCAGGTTAGCTGAGTTGTTGTGTCCCATGCAGGAGACACTGCTTGTTTTAGCTTATCTTTAACCCCAGCATTAAATCTATTTTAGCATAACGTATTTTGACCCTTCTGGGCCACCATACTTTTTAGTTCACTTTTAAAACTACAGATGTAAAATTACTGCAAATATTTCCAATCTACCTCATTTTGAGATTATAAAACAAAACAGAACATGGAAATCATTAGGATTTTAACTTTGATCTGGAAAAAGGGTCAGTTTATCTGACCTTCTCAGGGTGGGAGCAGGGATGTCTGCTCCAACACACCTGAATCTAATGAATGTCTCATTACCCAGCCTCTACAGAGCTGAGGGAGTTCAGTGATCTGTTCTGTTCAGGCAGGTTGGGTCATGGATGCATCTACTGTTGTAGTATAGTATCTCTGCAGTACTAGAGCTGGACACTCCTACTGTAAAAACTTGTTGTCTAGACTTCTGACCTAGACTATGTTGGCCCACATATTCAATTCAATTCAATTCAATTCAGTTTATTTATATAGCGCCATTTCACAACAGATGTCATCTCAAGGCACTTTACAAAAAGAGTTATTACAATACAATGTTAAGTGTAGAAATTACAGAACCACAGAAGATTGCGTCGTGGAATTCTCAGCAATCCCTCATACTGAGCAAGCATGCAGCGACAGTGGGAAGGAAAAACTCCCTTTTAACAGGAAGAAACCTCCGGCAGAACCAGGCTCAGCACAAGCGGTTATCTGCTTTTGTTGTATAAAAACAATCTTGAAAATGAACTTTTGTTTGACTTGTGATTGAGAGTCCATAGGTGTAATTTAATGTAAAAAAACACACACAAAAAAACAATCCATGTCAGACCCTTTGTAGCAGAATAAAATTGTTCTAATGCCCCCAATTCACATATTTAGATAATTACTAGATTGATTTAAAGTCTTTAAAATCATGCATCTGACTGATGAAGGGATCAGTTATTATTTTTGCAGCTCAGAAACATTCCAGCTCCCCATGGTGTTTTTGTCAGAGCAGCACTCAGCGGCGCTGCTGCAAGCTCTCATCTCCGATCTGAAGCATCCCAACGGAAATCACTGTTCCCTCCACGCTGAAGTCCATTTCCTGCGAGCACTCAGAGCCTCTCCACCTATCGGTTTCACTCCTTCCTGAGCTCTCCTGAAGCACCAAAGCACCCATCAGTCTCAGCATGGTTGCCTGCTGAGCGTCGGATCTGATGGGAAATATGGAAATGGTTTAAGTGCACTTCCTTCCATAATGCGTTGATGATAAGTGAGCAGGAAATCAGCATCTGCTCTGATATATGATAACATGTTTCGGGCGTAGATCTGTGCCATCAGAACACAATGAAGCCTTTAAGTTTGAAGCAGTTTAGCAATATTTTGTACCAAAGTACAGGTAAAATCAGCTTCAAATTGTACTACTTATGTGTAAGAAACTGCAATGCATACTTTTACGTACATTTTATCTTAAACTGGGTTCATTACATTAAAAATTATTACTACCCAAACTGTAGAATCAATTAATCACTTCAATTCAATTCAATTCACTTTTATTTATATAGCGCCAGTTCACAACAAATGTCATCTCAAGCACTTTACAACAAAAATAATCTCAATACAGTTATACAAACATTCCAATAAGTTAAGTTTTTTATGTAAGGAATCCCAGCAGATTGCGTTGAGTCATCGCCGTGAGGTTGTGCCCGGATCATGCAGACTAGTACCACAGCAATTCCTCAGCAATCCCTCATACTGAGCAAGCATGTAGCGACAGTGGAGAGGAAAAACTCCCCTTTAACAGGAAGAAACCTCCGGCAGAAACTGGCTCAGTACAAGTGGTCATCTGCCACGACCGTCTGGGGGTCTGAGAAGACAGAGAAGAGACAGCATGGAGGATGCTCAGTGACTTTGAGCATCATCTGTACCAACGCCCCCCATCATAGCCGAGCAGGGTACCAGACCGGTCGGAGCTTCTATGGGGAGAAAAACACTGAGAGAAAACTGGGTTAACAATCACATTAACATCAGAAAAAATATATCTGGAGAGTAGTAGAAAAGAAAAGTAGAAGGTGTGTTAGGGTCAGTTGAGTCTGAAAAATGATTTTTTTTTTTTCTAAATCTTAAGTCTATTAGGAATGTACGGTGTCAGGGAGATGGAGTTGAGGAGGGCTGCCGGACCGGGCTGCATCCTCTCCTCGCCGGATCGGGCTGAACACTCCATCTCCCTCTACTCCCTGCCTGGAAATCCAGGAGGAGAGAAGCAGGTAAATGGGTAAGTATTGTAGTGCTTATGCATCTCTCCTTGCTCATAGGACTGCGCCCTCTCCAGAATCTATGTATTAAAGAGATAATATTATTGGTAGGTGATATAACCAGAGTAGATAAAGGCCCGCTCTTCAGAAGACTCCGGCATTATTTACGTCAACGACCCCCCGGGTCGAAACCGGCCAGTTTGGATTAGGGAGACCAAGGCAGTGCACTGACCAACGCACGCTGTCAGTAGCCTCTTTGTCCATCACTTTCTATCCTTAAAACCTGGTGTAAATCTGTTTCTGTCCTGATTCATGATTTAACCTTTGTTCAATTCTCTAGTCGTTTTACTCTGGTAGATAATTACATTACTGTTAGAAATCGGAAAAGGGATTATAAGGTCTAGGGTCTTTTTAAGAAACTATAAGCTTTATCAAAAAGGAAGGTTTAAAGCCTAGTCTTAAAAACAGAGTATCTGCCTCACGAACTAAAACTGGGAGCTGGTTCCACAGGAGAGGAGCCTGATAACTAAAAGATCTGCCTCCCATTCTACTTTTTGAAATCCTAGGAACTACCAGTAGACCTGCAGTCTGAGAACGAAGTGCTCTGTCAGGAACATATGGAACAATCAAATCTCTTATGTACGATGGAGCTTGATTATTAAGGGCTTTATACGTAAGGAGGAGGATCTTAAACTCTATTCTGGATTTAACAGGGAGCCAATGGAGAGAAGCCAAAACAGGAGAAATGTGATCTCTCTTTTTAATATTCATCAGAACTCTTGCTGCAGCATTTTGGATCAACTGAAGGCTTTTAATTGCATTTTGTGGACTTCCTGATAATAAGGAATTACAGTAGTCCTGCCTCGAAGTCAAAAATGCATGGACTAGTTTCTCTGCATCACTCCTGGACAGGATGTTTCTAATTTTAGCAATATTCCGAAGGTGAAAGAAATAAATCCTAGAAACCTGTTTAATATGAGATTTAAGTGTCTTGTCTTGGTCAAAAATTAAACCAATGTTCTTTACATTATTACCAGAGGCCCAACTTAAATTTAAAGATGTGAAATTAGAAATGTAATAATGCAATTTATAAGTTGTGGCAGTATTTTGAACAGTTCTGCTGGTTCTGAGTTGTTCATTATATTCTGTGCAGCTGGAAGGAGTTTTGCTCTTACTCCATTATTTTCGGATGGTTGTTAAGATGTGTAACCATGGCAACAATGTATCATTTTTCTCAACTGTGAACAGCTGATTAGCATCTCAAAAACTCTAATAATACCTAAACTGCAACCCAAAATCATTGAGGGGTTGAAAAAATAAGTTTTGATTCATGCAGGACCAAAGAGGAAAAAGACAAGGAGGAAGTTCAGTCTAGGGCTGGCCGATACTTCGTCAAATCTATGTTGTATATATGATCTGAAGCATGTGCAGTAACAATATTTATTGTGACATATTCTTTTTTTGCTTATACATGTCAAAGTGACTATTTCAATCATTCTCAAATACCGCATAACTTTAAAAAAGTGTTGAATTTATGTTTAAATAGGACTGAAAGGGAACAAGTTTACAAAACCAAATTTCTGGGGACAATAGATAGTCAGATTAGTTGGAAACAACACATACAGTATGCAAAGAATAAATGATCAAAATGATTGGTCTACTCTTTAAAACTATAGCTTAACTGAATATAAATTCACTCCCTATACTGTACTCCTCTCTATTGCTGTCCCATTCTTATATTGTTCAGAAATCTGGGGAAATGTTTGTAAAACATACTTAGATCCATTAATTAAACTGAAAAATGTGCAATTAGAATAATAAATCCTGCTTCTCTGAACGAGCTGTTAGACAGCTGCAGTACATCCAGAACGCTGCTGCTCGAGTCCTGACAAGAACAAGGAAATATGACCATATTAGTCCAGTGCTCCCTGCACTGCTCTCAGTGGTCTCTGCACTGGCTTCCTGTCGCTCAGAGAATAGAATTTAAAACAGCTCTGCTTGTGTACAAGTCTTTTCATGGTTTGGCACCAAAGTACATCTCTGACATGTTAGAGACATATGAACCATCTCGGGTCCTGATAACTTCAGGGAGGGGTCTCCTGGTGGTTCCCAGAGTAAACAATAAACACGGTGAGGCTGCATTCCAGTTTCAGGCAGCTAAAATATGGAACAGTCTTCATGAGGATGTGAGACAAGCCTCAACTCTAACATTGTTTAAATCCAGGCTGAATACAGTTATTTTCACCCGTGCATATGACAATTGAAATTATCTTATCTGCACTCTGGGATTCCAGCAAGATGGCGCCGCGTATGGACGCCTCGGCACTTCGCTCTCTGGTACTAGTTACTGTTTTACTCTTTTGCGTAGTTTTCTGCAATCCCTCTGCTATTAAAATTAGCAGAGAGGAACTTTTAAAAATTGGGCTATCCAGTGCCGGACTTTTTTCACCGGTCTTTACACAACCTGACTGCTTTATGGAGATTCTGATCGGAGGAGCAGCAGCGTTCTGTGGATTTAGACGGAGACGACGACGCGGGAATCGGGCTGGTGTGCTCGTCAAGCTGCGACAGCGGGGATTACGCACCGCTCTCCCATCCATACACCTGGGGAACGTTCGCTCTCTGCCTAACAAAATGGATGAATTGCTCCTTCTCCTATCCAAGAACTCAGACTTTAGTCGTTCTGCCGCCTTTTGCTTCACTGAAACCTGGTCCAGTGAACTCATCCCGGACAGCGCTCTAAAGCTGCCAGGCTTCCAGCTGTTCAGAGCGGACCGCTGCGCGGAGCTGACTGGGAAATCAAAGGGAGGTGGAACGTGCTTCTACATTAACGAAGGTTGGTACACAGATGTCTCAGTGTTAAAGAAGACATGCAGCCCTCACCTTGAGTCGTTCTTCATAAACTGTAGACCATTTTATTCACCGCGGGAGTTCGCCTCGTTTGTGCTGGTCGCTGTATACATTCCACCGCAGGCGTGTGTGACGGAGGCATTACATCACCTCGCCGATCAGATCACAGAAGTGTAGAAAAATCACCCGGACTCTCTGCTAATCGTTCTCGGGGATTTTAACAGAGCTAATCTCAAACTTGAACTGCCTAAATATAAACAACATGTGACGTGTCCCACCAGGGACATGAACACTTTAGATCACTGCTACACCACTATAAAAAATGCATATCGCTCTGTCCCCCGTGCTGCTTTGGGACTTTCCGACCACTGCCTGGTCCACCTCATCCCATCTTACAGGCAGAAGCTGAAATCTGCTAAGCCTGTAGTAAGAACTGTGAGGAGATGGACTGATGAGTCAAAGATGCAGTTACAGGCCTGCTTTGACTGCACTGACTGGAGCGTCTTTGAAGCAGCAGCCTCAGACCTGGACGAACTGACCGACACTGTGACATCCTACATCAGCTTTTGTGAGGACATGTGTGTGCAGACCAAAACCTTCTGCTCATTCAAAAACAATAAACCGTGGTTCACTGCAGAACTGAGACGGCTACGCCAGGACAAGGAGGAGGCCTACAGGAGTGGGTATCGGGACCTGTACAAGCAGGCCAGGAACAAGCTGACAAAGGAGATCAAGGCAGCAAAGAGGAACTACAGTGCTAAGCTTAAGGACCGTTTTTCTGCTAACGACCCCTCTGCAGTTTGGAGCTACCTGCAGACCATTACTAACTGTAGGAGACCATCCCCCCACCCTGTGGAGAGCCCCCGCCTGGCTGAGGACCTCAACGACTTCTTTTCCAGGTTTGAAAGGACTTTCACACCTCCCACCTCCCCCACCATCTCCATCACAAAAGACCCAGCTTCACCCAAACCACCCACGTACCTGCCTTGACGATCTGCGAACAGGACGTGCGCCAGCTATTTCAGAGACAGAAAATTAAAAAGGCTCAGGGACCAGACGGACTGTCCCCAGCCTCTCTGAAATTCTGTGCTGACCAGCTGGCTCCCATCTTCACCCAGATCTTCAATAACTCCCTGGAGCTGTGTGAGGTCCCCTCCTGCCTCAAACGCTCCACCATCATACCGGTTCCCAAGAAGTCCCCAGTCACTGGATTAAATGACTACAGACCAGTTGCCCTAACATCTGTGGTCATGAAATCCTTTGAGCGTTTGGTACTGACCCACCTGAAGGACATCACAGATCCCCTGCTAGACCCCCTGCAGTTCGCCTACAGATCAAACAGGTCAGTGGATGATGCCGTCAACATGGCTCTACACTACATCCTGCACCACCTAGACTCTGCAGGTACCTACGCTCGGGTCCTGTTTGTGGACTTCAGCTCTGCGTTTAACACCATTGTACCAGAGCTCCTCCACCAAAAACTGTCCCAGCTCACCGTGCCTCCCTCCACCTGTCAGTGGATTACCAGTTTCCTGACTGACAGGAGGCAGCAGGTGAAACTGGGTAAGTTCACATCCAGCTCCCGTTCTCTCAGCATCGGCGCCCCCCAGGGATGTGTTCTCTCCCCACTGCTCTTCTCCCTTTACACCACTGACTGCACGTCGAGGGACCCTTCTGTGAAACTCCTGAAGTTTGCAGATGACACCACCGTCATTGGACTCATCCGCGACGGCGACGAGTCTGTGTACAGAAAGGAAGTGGAACAGCTGGTTCTCTGGTGCAGTTAGAACCACCTGGAGCTAAACCCGCTCAAAACTGTGGAGATGACAGTGGACTTCAGGAAGAGACCACCATCAACATCTCCTCTCATGATCCTCAACAAGCCAGTCCCCACAGTGGAGTCTTTCAGGTTCCTAGGATCCACCATCACACGGGACCTGAAGTGGACCTCACACATCAACATAAATAGGAAAAAGGCACAGCAAAGGCTGTACTTTCTGCGTCAGCTCAGGAATTTCAACCTGCCCCAGGAGCTGCTGATCATCTTCGACACAGCAATAGTCCAGTCTGTCCTGACCTCATCCATCTCTGTCTGGTTCGGATCCGTCACCAGGCAAGACAAGGACAGACTGCAGAGAACAGTCAGGACTGCAGAGAGGATCATAGGAACAGATCTTCCCTCCATTCAGGACCTATTCCGGGCCAGGGTCAGGAAGCGGGCCAGGAAAATCACCTCTGACCCCTCACACCCTGGCCACAATCTGTTTAGGCTCCTCCCCTCAGGTCGGCGTTACAGAGCGTTGTACGCCAAAACCACCCGACACAAAAACAGTTTTTTCCCCCCGGCTGTCGCTCTGACGAACTCTGTCTAGTCACAGTGTGTGAGTGCACTCACATAACAATAAACTATAACTCTGCACTTCTGTACATACTCACTGTAAAATAACCCCAGCTTGGTGTATATATTATCCTTTATTATTTACGATCTGATATTTATTTGTATTTTTACTTATTTTTGTTCTTATTTTTCTTTTTTTTTTTTTTTTTCCTTTTTTTATTTCACTTATTCAAGTTCTGTACTGGAGGAAAAAGTTTGCCGGAGTCAAATTCCTTGTATGTGACATACTTGGCCAATAAACTGATTCTGATTCTGATTCTGATTCTCTTGCTTTTTATTTTAATTAATTATTTTTTAAGTTGATGTTTTTTTTTTGTTTTTTTTTTCCCTGTTCATCAATTTTCTTAATTTATTCAACTGTGAAGCACTTTGAATTGCCTTGTGTATGAATTGTGCTCTACAAATAAACTTGCCTTGCCTTGCCTTCTGGGAATCAACTAATCAAAATCTTATAAAGTCCAAACAATAAAAATCCATGGATTTAATCTATTTAAAAGGGTTGGAAGTTACGTTTTGTGTTCTGAACAGAAGCTTCCAGCAAACATCCAATTGTTCTTCAGTTTAAGAAGAGGACAATATAATTTAAGAGGTTTGCTTCAGATCGAACCTGGAATAATAAGAACTAGTGCCAAACAAATATATGTTTCTGTTGTCTGAGCAAAACTATGGAATGGCCTTAGTGATAAATCAAAGATAATATCCTCTTTCATAATTTAAAAAGCTGTGAAAAAGGGATATAATTAATACATATTAATTATGTAAATTTGTGAAATTAGGTTATTTTTGCCATTTTGAATAAGGTAATGTATTTGTCAAACTGAGTATTGCATAGTAATTACAATGTTATAGAATTTAAAATTAATGTGAACCTTTTGTTATGTTATTGTAGCACCCATAAGGAGGTGCATGAGGTGCATCTTCTAAATAACCTGCATCTTCTAAATAACCTGCATGACTATCTAGTTATACTTTACATCCAAAATGTGCTACTCAGTTATAACTGTCACCACTAGGGGCAGAACAAGTAGTTTGTGGCTCAGTGCTGCCCGATAGACGAAAAGAAGAAGAGAACGGAGTGCTGAAAGAAAACGTGTGTGATGTTCTGAAGCATGTGTCTGGTACTGATCTACTAAGAAGTTGTCATTCTGTCTGATCTTCGTCGGTGAGAAATAAACAGAAAGTTTCTACATCCAGTGCCGTCCGCCTGAGTGATGTAACAATTTGGAGGTTCCACCGAGATATTACAGCCTACCGACGAAGAGACCCGAAAAACACGGTCAAGACCGGCGTGTGAGTAGCTGAGTGGCTAGTAAGGAGCTAACAGTGTAGCTAGCACGACACCGATCGTTTTTTTTGTTTTTTTCGTGAGTTGATCAGTTTAGAACGTCGGAAACGAGATGTCGGAGCATCGAGATGATTTTCTTGTGGACATTGAAAAGAAGTTGTTCGAACTGACAGTGGAAGAACTACACGATGTCTGTGAGTTCTGTAAAATTTCTGGAGATGACATAGAGAACATGAAAAATAAAACGCGGCGTGCACTCGTTAAGCACGTTATAAAGTTTTGTGAACGTGACGAACTGCTGGAGACAGAAGATGAAGGCATGTCTTTACTTTTGGAGTTGGACGACAAGATTGAGGATCTGCGGCGGAGCCGGTCGGCGGGTGGTGACGCGGGAGCAGCGGGGCCCGTCTCTCCAGGAGCAGCAGAGGCGACGGCGGTGACGCAATCAGCGCAACTCGCGGGCAGAGGACAGCAGGAAGACCACAGTGCATCTCTGTCGTCGGTGGAGCAACAGGCACCTCAGGAAACTCCGCGAAACAACGAGGGTCGAGGTGGAGACAGCAAATCCTTCACCAACTTATACGGTGCTGTTTCTTCCGGATTCAGGAAGGAGTTCAGAATTAAGGGACACGTCGGTGAGTCAACTGCTAAAGACACTCTGAGTTTCAGTAGCCTGGAACATCAGATTGAAAGTGGAATAAAGAAAGGCTATCCAGAATTGGAAGTTGTCGAAGCAGTTATACAAGCTGTGAGCCCTGGCCTTAAGTTAAGAAGCTATTTAGAGGGTAAAACAGATCTCACTTTAATGACTCTCAGACAAATATTAAGAGCCCATTATGCAGAGAAGGATGCAACTATGCTTTATCATCAACTGACAAAAGCAGTGCAAGGACCGAGCGAGTCACCACTCGACTTCCTCATTCGTGTGCTTGATCTGCGCCAGAGAGTCCTGTTTGCATCCGGTCGCGCACAATCCGGCTTGAAATATAACAGAGAACTAGTCCAGAGTCAGTGCTTTCAGTCCATCATGACAGGCTTGTCAAACGACAATATCAGAGCAGAAATGCGGATGTATTTACAGGATGAGAACAGTAGTGATGAGCTGCTGCTACAAAAAATGCAGATTGCTCAATACAATGAAAGTGAAAGAGCTCTAAAGATAAAGACCACAAACAAGGGGCTGTATAAGGCAGGTCTGAACTCAGTAGAGCAAAGTGGGGTTGAAAATGATCCTCGAATCCCTCAGGTTTCAGGGAAGCATGTTAAGCCAAATAAAGAAAACTCCCTATTTACAAAAATAGAAGAGAATAATACAGCAATAAGAGAGCTCACAGGCCAAGTAGCGTCATTATTGCAAAGTGTCCACCATGATAAAAAGATTACCGATGATAATCAAACTAAATCACGTGCAAACGTCTTTCGGAGGCCAAAAAGACAATGTGCAGCATGTCAACAGAATCAGAGTGACTGCCAGCATTGTTTCAAGTGTGGTAGTGAAACACACTGGGCTAAAGGGTGTAGAATGGAAAAGGAGCAGAGGCCATCGGGAAACTGGCGGAGGTTGTGACTGAGGGACGTGCCACAACCAGAGAGCCACAGTCCCAATGTGACCCAAACCCCAATCTTAAACCACTAGCCAAACCTGTGAATCCAGACATGCAGCAAACTGAAAAAGATAAACTTCCTGTTCACCTTTCTTCAACACAGGCAAAGTCAAGCATCAAACAAAAAGACCAACCAACTCATTCATGTAACTTCCACCCAAAGCACACAAGGGTCGCACATCTGATTGGTAAGAAATGTCTTGTCTGGTGCAAAATGAACAACATTAAAACTCAAGCTCTGTGGGATACAGGCGCACAAGTAACTATAATGAGTGAAGCATGGATGTCTCAAAACTTACCTGATGCAAAAATCCTTCCCATCAGTGACTTGCTGAGTAAGACTGAACTCCTGGACTTAAGAGCTGCTAATGGCTCAGAAATCCCTTTCGAGGGATGGGTGAAGATGACTCTGAGTTTGTGTGGCCCGAAAAATAAATCTACAGGGCCAGATGAAGTTCTAGTCCCAGTACTAGTGAGCAGGGACATTGTTCAGAGACCCATAATAGGATTTAATGCCATTGAAGAGTTAATGAAGGACAGAGAGGACCAGGTCCAGCCCAGCGAAAGAGTAGCTTTGCTCAGAAACTCCTTAAAACTAGGCACAAGAAAGGCAGAAACACTGTTAAGCTTAATTCAGGAAGTTACAGATGACAAGATAGCTTATTCAGTAAAGACAGGACGTACACCTGTTGTAGTTCCAGGAGGTCAAACACAGTGCATCAGCTGCCCCGTGAACACCGATCTCAAAGGGGGCACTGAGATACTGTTTGAACCTGATGTGAACCTGTCACTTAATGAGGGGCTCAAAATATCTTGCCAACTGATAGACATTTCACACTCTTCTCGCAAAGTGAAAATCTATGTCAGGAATACCACTCACCATGACATCACTGTGCCGAGTAAAACAATGATTGGGAGTATACAGAGAATAACAGACTGTTTGCCATTGTTCACAGAGGAGCACCAAGTTAACCCTGTGACGGCTGAAAGTTCTCTGGCCCCGCCCAACTGCATCTCTGCCAAATCCCAGAGTGATCCCCTGGAAAAACGGTGGGATCCACCTGTCGATGTCAACCACCTGACAAGTGAGCAACAAGCGATTGTAAAAGAAATGCTCAGAGAGGAATCAGGTGCGTTTGCCAGACACAAAGATGAAGTAGGTCACATTGAAAACCTGAAAATGGACATTAAATTAACTGACAACGTTCCCGTGGCCAAAACGTATAACGCCATTCCCCGACCATTGTATGATGAGGTAAAAACCCACATCCAGGACTTGTTGAACAGTAGCTTTATCCGCAAATCCACGTCCCCATATGCATCCCCGATAGTTTGCGTGAGAAAAAAAGACAGTAGTTTAAGGCTTTGTATCGATTACAGGGGGCTAAATAAAAAGACTATTCCAGATAGACACCCCATACCGCGCATCCAGGAGATACTTGATGGGCTGGGTGGAAATGCATGGTTCAGTGTGTTGGACCAAGGAAAAGCGTACCATCAAGGCAGCATGAGTGAAGACTGCAAGGCATTCACAGCCTTTACGACTCCATGGGGGCTGTACGAATGGAACAGAATTCCATTTGGTCTCACAAATGCACCTGCAGCTTTTCAACGGAGCATGGAGGAGAGCCTAGAAGGTCTGAGGGACAAAATATGTATCCCATACTTAGATGATGTTTTAGTCTACAGTAAAACTTTCACACAACATATTGAGGATTTGAGATCTGTCCTCAAACGTCAGCAAGCCTGGGGCATTAAGTTGAGACCAGACAAATGTGACTTATTTAAAAATGAGGAACTTATTTAAAAATGAGTACGCTCTTGTTAAAAATGAGGTACGCTATGTGGGAAAAGTGATTTCAGCTGAGGGTTACAAGATGGATGACAAAGAAGTGTCAGCAGTGAGGGAATTAAAAACAACCCCCCCTACTAATATCAAAGAACTGCGTAAACTTCTAGGGTTTTTGGGATACTACAGGGGTTATGTGCAAGATTTCTCACGACATGCAAAATGTTTATATGATTTACTCTCAGCAGAGGCAGCCCCAGACCTTCATCCAAAGCTCAGCTATCAGTCTGCAAGGAGGAAACAGCCCCTCCCACATCAGAAAATAGTTTGGACTGAAACCCACCAGAATGCCCTGAATCACCTAGTAGATGTTTTGACCAATCCACCAGTCATGGCTTACCCAAGGTTTGAGGATCCATTTATTTTACATACAGACGCTTCAGAGGAAGGACTTGGAGCAGTCTTGTATCAGAGACAGGAAGGCAAACTCCGAGTCATTGGATACGGCTCACGAACATTGACACCAGCAGAAAAAAATTACAGACTGCATTCAGGGAAGCTAGAATTTTTAGCTCTCAAGTGGGCTGTTACAGAACGGTTTAGAGACTATTTGTTTTATGCCCCCTCTGTAACAGTGTACAGTGATAATAACCCTGTCACTTATGTCCTGAGCACAGCTAAATTGAATGCAACTGGCCATCGTTGGGTGTCCGAATTAGCTGACTTCAACATAGCTCTGAAGTACCGTCCAGGAAAAAGCAACGCCGACGCAGACTTCCTGTCCCGCATGCCGCTGAGTATGGACTCTTACATGAGTACGTGCACAGAGGAGTGCCTCCCTGAAGTTTTGGGTGCAATAATCAATGCCACTGAAACACAAAATCGGTGCAATGTAGACTGGATTTCAGCGATTACCTGCAGCCCACATATTCAGGAAATTACTGCAGTCAGTCACCCAGACATAAAAGTTACTCAGCAGGAATTACTGCAGGCACAGTTGGGAGACCCTGCCATATCCTATATACTCCAACTGAAAAAGTTAGGAGAAAAACCAAATAAGAAAGACAGGAACATGACAGCAGAAAAAGCTAAGCAACTGCTGCATGAATGGCAGAAACTGTATGTTTCTAAAGAGGGCTTGTTGGAGCGCAAAACGGCAACATGTTCCCAAATTGTGCTTCCAGAGCAGTATAAAGAACTGGTATATAAATATCTTCACTCTGAACTCGGTCACCTGGGTTTAGACAGAGTCTTAAACCTTGCTAGACAGAGGTTCTATTGGCCTAGAATGCAGTCAGACATAGAATTTTTCATTACCCAGGTCTGTAAGTGTAACATTCAAAAGAAACCTGCAGTACAGAGCAGAGCCCCTATGTGTCATGTACCTGCAACTGCGCCATTCGAAATGGTCTCAATAGACTACCTCCATCTTGAAAAGAGCAGGGGAGGGTATGAATATATTTTAGTGATTTTAGACAACTTCACTAAGTTTGCCCAAGCCTACCCGACTCGTAACAAATCAGGCAAAACTGCAGCTGATAAAATCTTTAATGATTTTGCTTTGAAATTCGGATTCCCCAATAAAATACACCATGATCAAGGCAAAGAATTTGAGAATCAGCTTTTCAGACAACTACAAAAACACACAGGTGTTGCAAACTCAAAGACAACTCCCTACCACCCACAGGGGAACCCAGCAGAAAGGTTTAATCGTACTTTGTTATCTATGCTGCGGACCTTGGATGAGGAGAAAAAGGTAAACTGGAGTGATTATGTAAATAAGGTTGTACATGCTTACAACTGCACAATCAGTGAAGCAACAGCTTACTCCCCTTTTTATTTGCTATTTGGTAGAGATCCGCGACTCCCAATTGATCTGATTTTTGGATTAAAAGACAAGGAGGGGTATGCGTCACATCACGAATATGTAAAAAAATGGCAACAACAAATGCAAGAGGCATATGATATTGCATCCAAAACCATAAAAAAGACTACCGCAAGAGGGAAAACACACTATGACAAAAAAAGACAAAGTGCCATCCTTTCACCAGGTGATAGAGTTCTCGTGAGGAACATGTCAGAGCGTGGGGGACCTGGAAAGTTGCGTTCATATTGGGAAAAACAGATACATGTAGTTGTCTCCCAAAAAGGACAAAACAGTCCAGTTTATGAAGTAAAACCAGAATCTGGCTCAGGAAGAGGCAGGATTCTTCATCGGAACATGTTAATGACATGTAATGCATTGCCCCTTCAGGAACCAACTCAAAGTTTTGGGAGGGGACAACCCCGGAAAAAACATGGAAAAAGATACGTGAGTGACAAAGCAAATGAAACAAGAGAGGAGTCAGCAAGCTCAGATGAGGAAGAGCTTGAAGAACAGTATTTAACACATCGGCTGAGATACCACTTCCACAGGCCTGGAGAGCAGAATGTGGCAACTCCAAGCACTCCTGCGATAGGACATCAACCGGAGTTGAGGGCTGCAGCAGAGGAACACAGAGTGGAAGCTCCTGCTGAAGAGCTGATGGTCAATGATACAAGTGATAATGACATTCAGGAGGTAACACAAACAGCTCAATCCACAGACTTTCCCATAGAACAGGTGACAGAAGTGGCTGACATGCAGCCACGCAGATCTCAGAGAGAGAGACGGCCCAAGGAAACACTGACATATGAATCATTGGGTCAGCCTACCCACCGTGTAGTTGGTCTTAATGCCAACCCACTTTATGTCAATGCAGCGACGCCAGTTTATGGACCATACAGTGTGCCATGGTCACTGCCACCGGTGTTTGGACCACATGTACTTTATTCTAATCCTGTCCCTGTAGGGTACTACTGAGGATTGTTGAAAACTTATGGACTGTTGTGTCTTATTCTGGGTAAAATGAACATAGTAACATGGACTGTTTGAGAACTGAGTTGTTATTGTTCATTTTTTTTTGGTGATGACACATTATGGAACAGTTAAAAAAAAAAAAATAAAAAAAAAAAATTATATATTCAATATACGTTTATGCTGGATATTGTTAAAGATGTTAGACAAATATTACTCACCTGGTTTCAATTACCTAGAGGATTAGGACAAAAACCATGGCATCTTAATAACGTAAATGGCTTATTTACAGTACGTCGTAGAAGTCTCTGGAGAACATACCGAGATAACAGACATCAATGTGCATTACTTGTTCTATTATTAAGGGTATTTAAGGTGAAACTACACTGACTTTTTAAGCAAATTTGCTGGTTAAGGGTAGTTTTCTGATAAAGGGTATTGTGTTAGTCATGAGATACTGTGAAATTCAAAAGGCCATTTATGTTTTTTTTTGCCATTGCTATTGAATTGGTAGCAGCTAGAGTAATGTCTGACATCACTGTTTAAAATAAGTGTTAATATTATGTTAAATCTGCCATAAGGTGTTAAGTCGATGCTAATGTTGAGGACAACATTTTATTAGCAGGGGAGGAATGTAGCACCCATAAGGAGGTGCATGAGGTGCATCTTCTAAATAACCTGCATCTTCTAAATAACCTGCATGACTATCTAGTTATACTTTACATCCAAAATGTGCTACTCAGTTATAACTGTCACCACTAGGGGCAGAACAAGTAGTTTGTGGCTCAGTGCTGCCCGATAGACGAAAAGAAGAAGAGAACGGAGTGCTGAAAGAAAACGTGTGTGATGTTCTGAAGCATGTGTCTGGTACTGATCTACTAAGAAGTTGTCATTCTGTCTGATCTTCGTCGGTGAGAAATAAACAGAAAGTTTCTACATCCAGTGCCGTCCGCCTGAGTGATGTAACATTATCAACCCTTTTTTCATTGTAATTATTTGGATCTTGTGTGGAGAGTGATGTTTTGAATGTAAGCAACCAAAAATAAAAACATTTTATTTCATTTCAAGATTTTTTTGCCGTACATTAAAAAATAATACAGAATAAAATAATACATACATCCAGTACCTTTTAAAGAACATTTACTGTGCAAAAATTTATTTATCAGTTATTATTCTGTCTTTTTACGTTTGGAGCAGGTCCCTATCTTCAACGATTTTCGGGCGAGAGTCAGGGTCACCCTGGACAGGTCCCCAGTTCATGGACAGTTCAAGACAACTCAGAGACACACAAAAGAAACAACCACACATACACTCAGTGTTGTGCCAGTTCATACTTAAACAGAACTAGCTCAAAGTTCAGTTCACACAGATAATAATGAATTAGTTCATGTTTTAAAGAAATGAACTAAGTTCATCCATCCATCCATTTTCCTTACCGCTTAATCCTTAATGGGTCACGGGGGGTGCTGGTGCCTATCTCCAGCTGTCAATGGGCGAGAGGCGGGGTACACCCTGGACAGGTTGCCAGTCCATCACAGGGCAGGACAAACAACCATGCACACACTCACACCTAAGGACAATTTGGTGACATCAATTAACCTGACATTCATGTTTTTGGACTGTGGGAGGAAGCCGGAGTACCCGGAGGGAACCCACGCATGCACGGGGAGAACATGCAAACTCCATGCAGAAAGGCCATGGGCCGGGATATGAACCCACAACCTTCTTGCTGCAAGGCAACAGTGCTAACCACTGCGCCACCGTGCAGCCTGAACTAAGTTCACATTTCTAAAAATGAACTAGTTCATGTCCATTTGTTTTTTTTAAATAAGCCACAATCTTACTCAATAGAATGTCTTTACCATCCATCACCAGCTGCAAATCACTGCCTATTCAAAACTAATCAAAATTATTGTACCAATAAAGCATCTATTAGCCTATAGCCAGGAGAGAAAAAATATTGAGATAAGGAATATATTTACCCCTTAAATAATGTGTGATCAGGAAAATATGTAGAACTTGGAAAATGCAAGGTGCAGTCAAGGTATACTGTATGTTCAGTGAAACCTTTATTTAGCCAGCATGAACCAAATTACCCAGGACTTCAAAAACTTGAAAGGTACATTTAGGTTCATGGGAAAAAGATCTGTCCACTGACAAAAATCCCGCATATTCTGAACGGCAGTAACTATGTAAACCAGACAAAATTAGTGGTGTACTGTAATGTAAATTTAACTTGGGCTTACTCTGCTCAATGTGCAATACTCAACCAACACATTTTCACACCCTCAAAAGGAAATAAACAGTGTGTAAAGAATGAAAATGCCATTTATATTAATTTATAATAGTAAAAAAAAAATCTTCCTGATCATATTTGTCTAAAGAAAATGAACAGCTAGCAGCTGAACAACCTAACTTAAGATGAGCTACCTCTGCTCATTGTGAAATACTGGACCAGCTAATAAATAAATAAATAAAGTGAGCTTAACTTGGGTTGGTGTGCTCGGAGGCGGCGGTCCTCTCTTCGTTAATGATTTCTTGCGTTCATCATTTAGTCGCAGATATTTGGCAAGATAGCTCGGATGCTTTAACTCGATGTGGCGCTTCAAATTTGAGCTCGATGTGGCTGACGTACGTACTTGTTTGTTTAGTCCCGGTGGGCACAGTTTGCACAAAAATGTAAGGTTTTTTCCGTCTGCGTCTTCATTTGTTTGTACATAAAACTCTGCCAAGTGCTGTTCAAAACTGGCTTCAGTAACAGCTAAGTCTGTATCACGTGAACTAGTACTAGCACTCGCCATGCTGGACCGGTATCTAGGTGTTTGTTTGCCATAAACAGTGTCGTAAAACCTGACTTCAAATGAGCGTGAACGTGAACTGCGCACGCGCTCAGTCCTGGCAGACGGAACGCCGCTCTCGCTCAAGTTCATTGTTTGAAAAGTGATTCGTTTAGTTCAACGTTCACCGAAAATATGAACGTGTTCAGTGAACGTCGTTCATTGAACGCGTTCAAGCACAACACTGCATACACTCATATCTGAGGACAATTTAAAGATACAAATTAACCAAACACGAAGAAGCTTTCCGTTCCTAGGCTCTCCTCACCTGGAACAAACTTCCAGACCACTGCATAGCTGCTGAAACATTGAGTTCCTTTAAATCAAACCTAGATTTAGAGCTGTCTTTCAATAATAACAGCTGATATTGTTTTATGTTTTTATTGCTGCTTTTGTTTTATTTCATTTTATCCCCAAATTATGTAAAGCACCTTGAATTACGTTGTCGCATTGAATGTGTGCTATACAGATAAAGCTGCCTTGCCTCAACTTTCCAGAAATATGACAACGTCCTGAAACAGCGTGCATGAGGATAGAAACACTGAATATGTATAGTTTAAATGCAGTTCAGGTTTGCCTTTACTGATAAAGTCTGTTGTTTGCCACTGAAATAATTTATTATATGCGTCTCTCTGGACTTTAACAGCCCAGCCAATGTTTTTCATTCCTGGAACAATCAGGCATCATAAGGAGAAAATAACCCCAGAATCAATATCTGCTCATTGGATTTGACCAATACATTCACTGGCAAGCTGAAATAAAAAGAGATTTCATTTGAAGTAATAGATTTACTTCTCCATACATGAAGTACATGACTGTTGCTGCTCTCAGCTCATTTTATTAAAAGGCAATGTGTTGATATGTGAATTCTCTACAGCCCCGTTTGGTTCCTGAAATGTGTATGACTAGCTGCGGTGGTATTGTTAATCAATTTGTAATATGTGCAGCAAAGTCTCCCGCTGGTCGCAGCTTCAGCTGAGCAGAAGAGGTGCACTGAGATATGGGGGGGTGCATCACTCATACCCATGATTACATTGAGGGAAACAGAAAAAGATACGATGTGAGCTATCAGCAAGTGAATCAATCACTCCTCCTGTCCCTACGTGCTTCCGAGTTTTCATTATGAAACATCAGCGAGTCATTTTCCAGCTGAATGCGGTGAGGCAGTCTCTAATTCCCCAAACTCCAACTGAGTCAATATTGCATCTGAAGTGCGGGTGAACATATGCTCGGCTGGCGGAGACAAGAGTTTAGCTGCAACTCTTTGTCATCATTTCCAAGCATCCATCTATTTATTTCAACATGCATCATTAGTCGAAAAAGGAAGTTACTGCTGACTCAACATCTGTTCTGCTTAAGTTGGATGTGCAGCGCAATCAGAGGAGATTTTCACGATGTTTGTGAAAAATTTACAGTATTTAGCTGTTCATAGTTATGATCCATACAGATTGCACCTTCCCCCCAAACTGACTACTATCAACAAGTATTTGGTATCACCCTAGCGGGACCAACACTCTATGCAGAATTGGTAGAATTTATTTAGAACGTTGGTTTTCATAGAACTGACTTGGCTAAAGTCATGGCTTTGATTAGGCCATTCCAGAAGCTTTATGTTCATCTTCTTAGAATATTTTCACTCCTGAGATTCTTCTACTTCAGTCTATTGTAGACTTTTCTGGTTTGATTAATTTTCACTCCAATTTTACCAGGGGCCGTATTCACAAAGAATTTTAGGGCTAAAAGTAGGTCCTAACTGGCGAATTTAGGAGTAGCTCCTAAAAAATGTGGGCGTGTCACTCCTAAATTTAGGACTCCTAGTTTCTTAAGATAAAAGTAATTCACAACCACTTTTAGGCCTAAAAGTAGCTCCTAAGTCTGGGATTCCTTAAGAGAAGTCGAGAGGACTTCTGACTCCCTAAGACCTATTCACAAAGACTCCCAAAACGATCGTGAAGGTTCTGAACTTGGTGCGGGATGCAATCACGTCTCCAACTAAACCTATAAGAACCCGATCAGTCCAGAAATTAAATATTTAGCGACACTAAGATATTTAGCCACAGGGAAAATGCAACTTTGTAAAGCGGACGACTTGGGTAGATATATCACAACCATCAATCAGCCGATCGATCCACCAAACTCTTAAAGTGCCCTGTCGACCACACATTATCCAAAAATTCATCCGTTCCCCATTAGACATCCAGAAACTGCATCGAATTAAAGCCAATGTTCTGGCGATTGCAGGTATGCTGTGGATGGCACGCATATCAAAATAATTGCGCCATCAATAGATGAGGTTGTTTATGTAAATAGGAAAAGATATCACTCCATAAACACACAGATTGTTTTTGACTGCGAAGACTATATATATATATATATATATATATATGCCTTTATTCCGGACAATGTAATTTATCCATATCAAACAAAAATACAAAAGAATAAATACAATTTAAAAAAATTAAAATGAATAAATAAATAATTAACATGTACGTCAGTGATCATTCAGACATTTGTTCCAATATACTTGACATTCTGGCTAAATGACCTGGGTCCACCGACGCACGG
Source organism: Apricaphanius iberus (assembly GCA_028564705.1). Lineage (NCBI taxonomy): Eukaryota > Metazoa > Chordata > Actinopteri > Cyprinodontiformes > Aphaniidae > Apricaphanius > Apricaphanius iberus. Next base: position 401,614 of record JAPXFQ010001072.1, on the reverse strand, counting down.
ATTTTGATGTCCAGCGGCCTGAGGCAGCTATTTGAGAGGCACATTGTGCCAGCTGGATGTCAGAACGCTGTAAACAACTGCTGAAAAAGGGGACAGAGCCTTTGGGTGCAGCTCTTCCTCCTATACACGGAATTTTACAACAATGTGTCCTTTATATATTGTTCCCCGTGCACAAAGATGAAAACGTGCACATCTTCCAAATTATGCAACATATGTAGATGTGGCTGATGATAGGCTACTCATTTGACAGCCTAATTGTTTACAGCCTCCTTGCAATCCCTCCCTTAATATGATCCATCCATCCATCCATTATCTATACCGCTTTCATCCAATTCAGGGTCACGTGGAGGGGAGGCTGGAGCTTGTCGCAGCTATCAGCAGGCGTTAGGCAGAGTAAAATGATGCATTTCACGTTTTTTCGTTTTTAAACTTCACCCTCTCAGTAAGTAGGCTATTGTGTGTAAGTTGTATGAAGTGTGAGTCTCGCGGCCGACACAAAGATGTCATCATGCATTATTTCTGCTATTTGCGCTGTTCATATGCTTTTATATACATTGAAGTTTTCAATTTCCTGGTTTCACACGTGTCATTGAACAACCAACCACACTGCTGTCCGTCTATTTACTCGCGCACAGGAATGACGTTAGTCGTAGGTTTTAGACGACAACTCCTACGTAAGACCTTTTAGCGCGAGTTACGAGTAACACCTAGCGGTAAGATAAGAGTCTTTGTGAATACGGCCCCAGATCATTATTTTGTTTCTGGTTTTATTTCAAGCAATATTTTCCAAGAGGTACTGCATTCCGCAATGCCACACATACTGAGAGGCAAAAAAGTATTTATTCAGCCACTAATTGATCAAGTTGTCCTACTTAAAAAGATAAGAGTGACCTGTAATGTTTATCATAGATTTACCTCAACTATGAGATACAAAATGGGAGGGAAAAAAATCACATGGGCTGATTTTCCCAAAAATTATTTGCAAACTATTGTGGAAAAAAGGTATTTGATCACCTAAAAACAAGCAAGATTTATTGTTCTCACAAACTGTAACTTCTTCTGTAAAAGGCTTCTCTGTCCTCTGTTCATTACCTGTATTAATGGCACTTGTTTTAAATGGTTATCAGTAAAAAAGACACCTGTCCACAACCTCAAACATTAACACTCCAAACTCCGCTATGGCCAAGACCAAAGTTCTCGAAAGAGACCAGAAACAAAACTGCAGACCTGCACCAGGCTGGAAAGACTGAATCTGCAATAGGTAAGCAGCTTGGTAGAAGAAATCAACCGTGGGAGCAATTATTAGAAAATGGAAGACATGCAAGACCACTAATAATAACACACCACGCCGCCAGGGAATCCAATCCTGCAGTGGCAGACGTGTCCCTCTGCTTAAGCCAGTAGATGTCAAGGCCCATCTGAAGTTTGCTAGAGAGCATCTTGATAATCCAGAAAAGGACTGGGGGAATGTCATATTGTCAGATGATAGCAAAATAGAACTTTTTGGTAAAACTCTATAATGTTTTGGAGAAGAAAGAATGCTGAGTTGCATCCAAAGAACACCATACCTACAGTGAAGCATGGAGGTGGAAGCATCATGCTTTGGGGCTGTTTTTATGTAATGGAACAAGGAAGACTGATCCATGTAAAGGAAATAATAAATTGGGCCATGTATGCTGACATTTTGATTGAAAACCTCCTTACATCAGTGAGGGCATTGAAGATGAAATGTGGCTGGGTCTTTCAGCATGACAATGATCCCAATAGGGGTGGACCCGAACCCGAATACCGTATTCGGAAAGGCACAAATAATGTGCTTTTTAAGAATACTTATTTCAAACAAATAGGCTTTTGACAACTTTAACATTTGATTAATAAGGTTAAAACAAGGCTTATGTAGTTGTGTACACATGTGTGGATTTTTGGGACTTATTTTGTACGTTTAAATTATTCTATCTTTTGCAGACAACAAGACGTAACTTGAAGCTTCCTGTCATTCTGAAGTTAGAAACAAATAGGCAACTGAAACAAATAGGCAACCAAGTATAAAAGATTATGCTTGGCTCTGTAGAGGGAGAGATATCAAACATCTGTCAACATCTCCAACACATAATTATGTGCACTTAAAGCATCCTCTCCTGGTCTGTTAACCCACCTACAAGCACCAACCCCCCCACCAGCACCAATTCACCATCCGACCCATGTTCTTCCCCTGTTGCTTTAACCATGTATGAAGTAATGGCTATCATAATATTTTCTTTTCAATGATTATCCTTGTTATATATGCATTGATGGGTTTATGGAAAAAAATAATGTCCATAATTGTTACAACTGATAACTAAATATAATTTAAAATAGAAGTATAATGCAAAAGAACTAGAATTTTACACCTATATTGAGCTTTTCCCGAATACAAATACATATACTTTCCCCCCCTCAACAAATACAAATACAGGCTGCTTTGCACAGCCCTACATATCAAACACCCCCCCGGGTAAAAAAGAAATGGCATCATAAGGCCGGAAATAATGCTTTTATTTATGCGTGCGCATGTTTAATACACTTACTCATTGTGACACGCTCAACGAAATCATCAAAATAAGGAGTCAAATTGTTGGTTTGTAGAAGCAGTCACTCATCACCATCTACAACACCAGAGTTCTGATGAAAGGTTCCCTGATCTCCACAGACTCCTCATGCACTTTCCAATCTCAATACATCCTGTAACCATCAGGTTAGAGGTTCAAGGCCCTTCCAACTAAAACAAGGGCTTCCTCCAGCTTCCTTGATCCACCTGTTGCGCACAAAACCACAGTCAAAGTGACTGTGCTCAGACTGTGACTGTGCTCAGACTAACCTGGATGTATTTTAATATTCCTTTTTTATTGTGTATATGTGTGTGTTTGTATGTGCTTTGGTTTTTATTGGGCTCATATTTCTATGAAAATTAACTTTCTGAAGGACAAAAAAAGTGAATTTAAATGGATTTCTTTTTTCATGTGTGTTAAAAGTATCACTTTAAGTTAACCTTTCAGGTCACCAGTTGCAGAAATGAACCATTTTGTAACTCAAAACTGGTTGAAGAATATTCATAAATCCTTAGCTAAACACTGACTGCGCTCAGATGTTCAATGGAATATTAAACCTGCATTATCTTGACTGTTTCCTTCTCTGTGTCCTCCAGTATCTGGGTGACCTGAACAGCAGATGCTGCCATCATTACAGGTGATAAATATTTAAATTCTCCCTCTGCCTCACCTGCAGCTAGAAAACATTTACTGCGGATGTTTGCTTTACAAACCAGGGCGCTGGGCTCAGCTAAGGACAGCTCATCCCACGAGATGACCACGTATTTAAAGGGACGAGAAGATTTGATTATTCTGACAAACTGCAGCCGCAGCCAACTGCAACCAACACTCTGTGTGTTAAGTGATCAGAAACTGATGTCGGAAATAGATTTGCTGGCAGAGATGCCTCCTTTGCTATTGACCTTGAAGATGCCTGAATTTTTATGTGAGAGAAATAAAAAGGGAAAGAGGATTATGTTTTATATTTACTCAGACTTTTTGGCTGAAAATGGATTTAAATAAAAATCTACATTCTTTATAGCTTGTTTTATAATAAATACCTGTTTACAAGCAGCCACTTGGAGATCTGGACATTGTCTTTTGATTGGCTCATTGACTTTAATGACATTAATAATTTATTCATTTTAGGTTTTTACTGATGTCACTCAGGTCTAACTTGATTTATGTATGCTTCTTAGAAAACTTTCAGTAACAGTGGAGTGATTATTCAAATTGTTCCAATCAAAAAGATGACAGCGGTCTGTAACTTTTGTCAAAAGTACGCTTCAACTGTGAGACAGAATATAAAAAAATGATCTAGGAAATAATATTGTATGATTTTTAAAGCATTTATTTGTATAATGGTGGAGAAAATAAGTATTTAGCAACAACAAACAAGCAAGCATTCTCCCCTCACAGGGAGAACTGGTCAGTGACCTGAAGAGACCTGGGACCATAGCAACCGAGGTCACTGTTAGCAACACACTATGTCTTTATGGAATAAAATCACTCGAAATGTCCCTCTGTTTTAGCCAGCTCATGTACAG